>JAJJWW010002436.1:0-33796 GCA_023531295.1 Papaver armeniacum
ATCCAATTATTTTTAGTTAATGACTAATTTGTCCTTGATTAATTAATACTTCGGTTGTCTTATGTAAAAAAATTGTGTTAGATGTGAAATCAAACTTGTGTTTATCCATCATCAAGACATGATAAAGTTTAAAAACACTCGATTTTTTTTAGCACATCAACCCAGAAATTTACTGTTACCCTTTATGTAACACTCTAATTGATTATAGACTATCTTTTTACTAATTGGTTGGTAGCTCATAATATTTTGGATGATGTTGATGTGAATCTAGTAAACTTTAAAAATGGAATGAATTTCTCTGAAAAGCTTGGTTTGATATTAATATTTAGAATATGCCTAATTATGTGGATTTACTTCACATTATAAGCTTTTTTTGATCAGACAGCAGCGGGAATTGAACCCTAACCTATAACTTGGGAGTTCAACCCCTAGCCAACTGGGCTAATCCCAGTTGGTTACACACTATAAGCTTTACCATGTCTTGTGTTCGGGAGACTAGATGTAGAGTGGTTTTTGACAATGTACAGGTACATGTAGGGACCATACCAAGTCGAATCCAACAGTTCTTTAAAGATCGGTATGGAAGCAATCGAATAAGTCTAGATCCACCGGGGGATCAAATCACGTGGAATCACCGAGTGACACAAAAATCGTGGGGCCCACAGTAAATTAGATACCCATCCCCTATTTTTCTCCTGGTGGGTCCCAAGGGTTTCTCTCACTCGGTGATTTTTGCGGTGAAAAAATCACGGTGTGTGTAGCACAGCCGGAAGCAATCACCATAGCAAGTCAAATCCAACATTTGTAATGATAATGGGTGTGCTATTAAATGGACACGGCCAGTAGACCCTTACATCACAGCTAACTTTGATGCTGCCTATCCCCCGCAGTGCTAGGGGCGCACCAGCATCATTGGACCAAATTGGTCCAACTTTCCTCCATCACAGGATTCGGTAAGGATGGGCCTTTTGAAATCTAAGTAGGACTCCAAAAGCATAATCAACGGTTTGATCTTGATGGTCCACCATATTTGGTTTACACTTAGCTTTTTCCTGCCCATCACTATGAATATGGTATATTTAAAATTGGGTTGATACTTAGATCTGTTTAAGGTGAATGCAAGTAAGTAAGGTGTTGTCCAGGAAAATCTGTTTGCAGAGCAACATGAAGGAAAAGCAGCACTAGAGGTAGTAACGTGGGCAATCAGAAAAGGAGTAAAGCATCTTAATCTGGAGGGAGATAGCATGAATGTAGTACTGCAATAAATGGTAGTTCGCATTCTGTCAAATGGACAACTAGTAGATTAATTTTAGACAATTTGTTTCTTCAAAACTCGCTTAAGGGTTGGAAATATCCTTTTGTTCTTAGATTAGGGAATAATACAGCTCGTAAAGTGACTGCTTATGCTAAACATTTATTACCAAATGAGGAATGGGATCATAATTGGCCACTGCAATTAGCTAGGCCAATTAAAGCAGGTATAAACAATTATGATCATAGTATAAGAATTATGAATAACTTTACAGTCATGCTCATATTCGTTAAGGAGGTGCTTCAAAATGCTTTCCAACGATGCAAAATTTACAAATATACATGTTATAATTTGAGAGATGTATCATTTCTAAATCTTACTATTTGTCACCTAATTGGAAAAAGTACCTAAATCCCTATTTTCCTTAAAAATTATGCAAACTTGAAATAGATCATCTTAAGTAAGACAGAGGGAGTATGTTGCAAATAATTTTATCTTATTATTATTGCTATTAGATTTTTTCCCTAATAAAATAAATAGTACAAACATTAATTCGTCTATCAAGAATCAAGCATCCCTAACAAATATTAATATCATTGTACCAATATTTCCTTTTCACATTCTGAAAATTTCCAAAGCTTGAACATCGATAACTACTTGCATTGTGAAAGTTATATTATTAGGTTTGAACATACTGATGTTATTTTATTTTAACCTGCCTTGGGTGGTTGAGCAATGTTGGTTACTAACCCGTGCTAGTTTTCAAGTAATCTTTTATAAGCATATTTTCATAAAAGTGAAGTTTTCGGCTGACAGTTTATCTAACCGGGCATAATACTAGCTGAAGGGGTTATAAAAAGTTTTGTAGGTAAACCGGACTTCATTCAGTTTGTTGAATGGCCGAACTTAGCTTATTATCTTTTCAAATAGTTACCTTCAAGTTTTGGGGAGCCGTTGTGGGCCTGTGGCTCTCTTGTTTATCATGTAAACCCGTAATAATTATTCTTTTGCTTTTAACAACATTTTTTACTTAACAAAAAAATGGAAAAAAAATGTTGTTGCCCTTTCTTCCACCCATGAGTGCGAGTGATCTAATTAAAGAGAAAAAAAAAGTGTTAAATCCTACACAAATTCCAATCGAAAAATTGTACTACTTGAGTTGTTGAAGAGAGGAAAACCCATGAATCCAATAATATGCTTGGTGAATGAAGCATAAAATGCCTGCTGAGACATCAATGATGGTTTGCATACCATATACGTAGATAGTTTGATTGACATTGATGGTTATGGCATATTATAGTGTCAGCTGAGGAAGCAATAATACTTGGATGATTTGGATCGATGGGTCTCATGAGATTGCTGGTTCGAGCATAGACCAATATGATGATATATCAAACATTTGACAAGAATTCATGTAAATATAAAAATGCTAATGTTAGCAATAGTTGTAAAATATTTAATCTCGATCTACCATGTCAAAAATGGTTTGAACAACAGTGATATCCAGACCAATGAAACTTTACTAGTCAAAGCAATTAAATATTGCTAGTCAGTGTAATAAATGGTTAGAGAAATATTGCTAGTAGGACCAATATAAAATAATTGTGTCCTAATTAAAATTGAGGGGGGATCCATGGACACTCTTAGATGGACACTATCACACATGATGCGCCATTTTCTCTGCAAAACTCAAACGACAATGAATTTAAATCTAATATTTTGATGACATGTACCTCCAATAAGACTCTACATTCCTACCAAAAATGAGCGCAATTCTAGATACCAAACCTCATCATCTACTGATCTTAATTTCAACCGTTAACTTTTAACAGCTGGTATTCAAAGTGGTGGATGGTGGTGTTATACGTCTCGAATTATGCTCATTTTTGTTAGGAATGTAGAGCCTTATAGGAGGTACATTTCATCAAAATATTAGACTCAAATTCATTGACATTTGGGTTATGCGGAGAAAATGGCGCAAATCATGTATGATAGTGTCCATCTAAGAGTGTCCACAGATCCTCCATCATTAAAATTATGCTCGTCAAATCATTAGGCAGTAAAACCTAATATGGAACAAGGAGAAACCAAGAAATAGTATAAGTAGGACCCACCAAATGATAGAAGTGGGACTTGTTTATCAAGCTTAGTTGCCAAAACTATAAGTCTTGATTTCTAGTCTACTTATAGCTAAGTCTCATATTAGGATAATTTGTAGTTGAGCTTTAGACTTCACTGCGTTCATCGACTGAAGATGAAGAACTACTAAGGGGATCTTGTGGAACTTCATCAACAAAAGGTATATGTGGAGACTTGAACTCATCTATCACTCAAAAGTATATCTACTCTATCTCCTATTTGAGACAAAAGTCGTATAGCTATATAGACTTTGATTATACACATTTGATATTCGAGATGAGTTTAACTCGCTTACATATTTTTCGAAATATATGTTGGTAATCTTTTGCTTTAACCAAGTCCATCTTATATTCTTGACAAAAGTCAAAAGATGATCATGTGGAAATCGCCTGGTAACATCTTATATGATTTGTGTGAGACAGTCATTTGGTGTAGACTCGGAATGTTTAGTATTGATTATTCGATCAATTGAAAATTGCTTTGAAGCTAATAGTTTGTTTGAGAAAACTATTCCCGTCTTCTAAGAATGTTTCAATGATTGAAATGGGATTTTAGAAAAATTAACCATTAGTTGGATATAACACAGTATGCGTACTTGTATGCTAACTGTTGCAAGTTATTCCAAGTCCGGGAACCATAGTATGCATTCACGTGTGCGTACTGGTTGGTTAGTTGAAGTCCGGGAACTTAGTATGCATAACCGTATGCGTACCGGCGTAAGTTCAAGACAGGGAATTCAACTGAGTTTGGTGGTGTGCGAGAGTATGCGTACATGTTCGCATACTGGCGAACTCAGACCAAGTCCGACTACTTAGGTATGCGTACCCATTTACATACTTAAGTGGGTTATGTTCTAAAATCGGTTTGTTCATGAACGAGCACATTTATAAAATAAGGAATGCAATCTTTTGCAAACCTTGGCTATAATGTTTATGAATTGATTCGAGTGAATCAAAATCGATTTTGCTTCAATTGTGTCTTGTATACTTCTATGAGAATGTAAACAATTGAACAACTCTAGAACTAGTTTCATTTGAGTCATTTCAACTAGTTGTGATTAAGATGAACAAGGTTTATATGAAAGTGTTCATATGGCTAACTTCGGTTAACTATTGTTGAGCCAACAAGGTGTAAACGTTTAGGTACGGTTACTCATATCTAAATGAAGTCACTTTTCATTTGTGTGTAACAAGCTAAGTTCGATGTAACGGTTGAAAGATATTAGCTTGAGTCTAATTAGGTTTTCATCTAACGATGAATATTGAATGCTTTGTTACCAAGGTAGCATTGATTGCAAACCCTGATTTGAAGACTAGATATATAAGGGAGAACTCTAGAAAATGGGAAACCTAATCCCTACACCTCCTGTGTGATACTAGTTTTGACTAGAGTCGATTCTCCTTAAACCTAGGTTTTTCCTAAAACCATTATAGCTTAACAACTTAAAGACTTCATTGGGATTGTGACGCCAGACCCAACTATTTTATCTGTAGTTGCGTGTTCTGATCTTGCTTTATTCTATCGTACTGAGTATTATCTTCTCTAAGATTTGCTCGAGATTTAATCTCCGATAGGTAAGATAAAAATTAGTCACAAATATCTTCGTCTCATCGTTTGTGATTCCACGATATCTTGTTTCGCTACCATACGATTAAGATTATTGTGAGGTGATTGATATTACTAGGTTGTTCTTCGAGAATATAAGTCCGATGTATCAATTGGTTCCTGTTCACCTTGATTTATCAAAATATGGAACAAAACACATAGGTATTTCGGTGGGAGACAGGTTTATATATTCAATAGACTTTTCTGTGTGATACAAATTTGTTTATCAAGTTTGAAAAAGCGAGGGTACAACAACCACACCCAATATATTTCGCTTAGCAATTTGTATGGACTAACTCCAATATACTTTCAAGAGAATCAACTAGACAGTTAAACTCAATCTTAAGAAAACCAAAGAGTTATATCTCAATCTCTCAATTCAATCCGTAATCAAACAAATAAGAATTTGCGAGCCTGATTGAATATAAGAGAAATAACTTGAATGGTACCAAAGATAAATGTTCAAGGATCAATCAATTTCAATCAATAACCAAAGGTTGGATTTACCAATTGATCGATTCAACACACAACCTGTGATATTTCAATTATATAACAAAATATAGTGCGGAAAACAAATAACATAGACACCGAAATTTTTGTTAACGAGGAAACCGCAAATGCAGAAAAACCTCGGGACCTAGTCCAGATTTGAACACCACACTGTATTAAGCCTCTACAGACACTAGCCTACTACAAAGCTAACTTCGGTCTGGAATGTAGTTGAGCTTTAATCAATCTCACACTGATCAAGGTACAGTCGCGTTCCTTACATCTCTGATCCCACCAGGATACTACGCACTTGATTCCCTTAGCTGATCTCACCTACAACTAAGAGTTGCTACGACCCAAAGTCGAAGACTTGATAAACAAATCTGTATCACACAGAAAAGTCTATTGAATAGATAATCTGTCTCCCACAGATATACCTACGAGTTTTTTTTCCGTCTTTTGATAAATCAAGGTGAACAGGAACCAATTGATAACCCGGACTTATATTCCGAAGAACAGCCTAGTATTATCAATCACCTCACAATAATCTTAATCGATTAACGAAACAAGATATTCTGGAATCACAAACGATGAGACGAAGGTGTTTGTGACTACTTTTCTATCTTGCATATCAGAGATATAAATCTCAAGTCAATCTTACGATTGCACTCAATCACGATAGAAAACAACAATATCAGATCACGGAACTACATAGAAAATAGTTGGGTCTGGCTTCACAATCCCAATGAAGTCTTTAAGTCGTTAACCTACAGGGTTTTGTGAAAAATCTAAGGTTAAAGGAGAATCGACTCTAGATTATACAACTAGTATCACACATGAGGTGTGGGGATTAGGTTTCCCAATTGCTAGAGTTCTGCTTTAAATAGATTTCAAATCAGGGTTTGCAATCTAAGTTACCTTGGTAACAAAGCATTCAATATTCACCGTTAGACGAAAACCTGATTAGATTCAAGCTAATATCTTTCATTCATTATATCGAACTTAGCTTGTTATACACAAATGAAATGCACCTTCATTTAGGTTTGAGTAACCGTACCTAAACGTGTACACTTAGTCGGTTCAACAATCGTTAACCAATGGTTAGCCATATGAGCACTTTCATATCAACCTTATTCACCTTTACCATAACTAGTTTAAATGACTCAAATGAACTAGTTAGAGAGTTGTTCAATTGCTTAAATCTCATAGAAGTATACAAGATACAATCGAAGAAAAATCGATTTTGATTCACTTGAATCAATTCATGAACATTATAGCCACGGTTTGCAAAGATTGCATTCCTTAATATATAAATGTTTTAGTTCATGAACAAACTGATTTTAGAAAGTAACCTACTTAGGTATGCAAATGGGTAAGCATACTGAAGTGACCGGATTGAGTTTGTTTTCACTTCCAAACTCGAGCAGAAATTCACGGACATGAAACTTCCGCCAGTATGCGTACATGAGACATGTCTAACAACCGTCAGAATTTGTATCAAATCACATGAGACATGAACGGTACGCATACTTACCCGGATGTCTAACTTGAACGGTACCAAAGAAGGATTTCTTTGGACATTAACAAATCACATGAGACATGAATTTGTATCCAAAAAACTCAATTAAATTAACCACAAGAGAACCCATGATTAATTAATTTAATCGGAAATGCTCCCGTAAGAAAACTTACGGAGCCGCACAGTATTTACATAAAGATATGGATCAGGGAAGACAATACCGCGGAATATACAAAGACACATTCTATTTTTCATCACTATTTTCACAATGACATATAATAGACTTGATCTTTGTAAACAAAAGTTCATCTTATCTTCTATCAATATTTGCATAATGACATAATAAGCTTAACTTTTGTTTGTCAAAAGTTCATTCTATCCTTTATCAATACTTTTATATCGACATATGATAGAGTTAACTTTTGAACACGTATGTGCATATTTATACACTTTTTTATTGGCATTTTACTCATCTTTTGCGCTTAGAAATCAGATATTATCCCAGATTCTGTGTTTTCTTTGTTTTCAAGAATAAATATTTGTATTAATTAATTTTGTGTTTTTAGGTACTAAATAAAGTCCGGAGAAATTGAGGAGCCAAAAGAGTGAAGAATTAGAGACGAGCATCTATGGAGCAGATAGCCAAAGCCCACGCGCGAATCAGTTGCAACCCAACAAGGAAGACATGGGCTAGAGCTACCCATGACCCGGATCCAAGCCCGTATCATCCTCAGCCGTTGAGATTGCTATCACCACATCCAACGCCATTTGCTCATCCTTCCCATCATCAGCCGATGCTCCCGTTTCACACCAGAACCACCTACACCCTGAGCCGTTCAGATCCTCCACTTCCTAAATCCTACGCTCGCTTCAACCTTTACATCAACAGCCGATGCACCCGCTCAACACCGAAGCGACCCACACCCTATACCCTAATCGAGCATTCCATTTCATCTTCATCTTCTCTTTCTTCTTCCTCTCTCCCGTCTCCATCACAGAGCAGAGCTCTGCTCTTTTCATCCTTCACCCGACCAGCACCTTCCCTCTCCCCGACAAAGCCATCACCACCACCATCTCGTGTCACCGAAACACCTCTCCGTCTCCCTCTATTTCTCTCATAGTTTCGCCCCTAGAGACTAAGTGAGAAATAGAAAGAGAAGAGGATTAGGTCTAGGGTTTTCATCACTGTAGAAGCGAGGGCGATTGACGAGAAGAGGAAGCAGTTGAGCGACGTGGGTGAGAGAAATTTCACTTTAATTTTTGTTTTTAAAATAGAATTAGGGTTTTTAGTTTTGGATTGTGCTTGTATAAATAGAGGATGAAGAAGATGTTTTTAGGCATGCCTGGGCTAGCCAGTGCTTCAATTAGGTTTAATTTTGTTATTTGATTATGTTTTAATTAGTTTTGTTAGGGTTTCAATGAAACCCTAACTCCATATTGTGTGTTTAAACTCTGTTGAAGTATCTTGAATGATTAAAGTTATAATTATGTCTTCAATTAGGGCATCCAATACTTTTCTCTCACAATGGATGTCTTGCATCCATTGTAGTTAGGTCACATCTTTTTTGAGATTGCCACAGCTCATACTTTAGGCACAATAGCTAATTCTCTTGACTGGTTGTGCTTCATTAGACAACCAGTACTCTAGGTTAGCAATTTAGCTGATATTTGAAGCATAACATGGAGAAACCCCTTAGATAGGTGGTGGGTTTGACACCCTGCCCTTATCAGTCACAGGACAAGAAAGCCTCAACTCAGTTGAGCACACAATAGGAGTTAGAGGTGGAGTTGATAACCTTAGAAACCCCATTGTCACTGTTTCATTCCTTAGTTAGAGTCACTTGAACATTATCCAGCCGTATCGGCACAAAACCCATCTGTTGTTACTTTGTTACTCATTTGAAGTCAGTTGAAGAAGCCTTAGATCATACAAGAGCACCACAAGTCTCTGTGGTTCGACCCGTACTTACCGCGTCTCCGATAGACGCCGTGCACTTGCGGTTTATCACTCGTAGGTCATAAATTAAACACATTCCAAGGCCTACCAGGACAATCATAGTTCACGGACGCAAACACACATATCCCATAACAAGTTGCAATATATAAAACCATAAAGATTAATATTGCAAAAATCATCTTCCAAATAAACTTTAGAATTTAAATAAATAAATCTAAAAACATTGCAAGATGAAAATCATTGGACATAGCTATGTGTACTCACAATAATGGCTATTCCAAACCCTAGTTATCCTTCTTAAAACATAAGAATAAATTCTCATAAGAAGTTTCCTAGACAAAAAACGACAAGCTAAGAAACAAAGAAGGACTCTTAAACTGCCAAAACCGAACATGAAATCAAATCAAATAGCCTTTTCGGAATCCTCACGAGCCTTGAGATCTTTGAGATTGTGATTGACAGCATCCACTGACAGAGAAGATATCCTCATTGAGAAATTATTTAACATGTGTGTCTTCATGAGAACAAGGTCAGAATGAACCTTTTTCAACTCAGTTCTTAACACATCAAGACTCTTCATAGTATCAACAAGTTGCGGTTTTTCTTCCTCAAAGTATTTAAGAAAATCATGAACCACTTCAGCAGAAACCATATCCTCATTCTCAATATCCTGATGTGTATAGGCATAGTAACATGAGACATTAGGATAATCATCTTCTACTAGGGTTCTTTTCTTCCCCCCTTTGGACTCGAAACCAATACCTTTATCAAGAAAACCTCTTGCAAGATCACCAGAGCGAGAAGATGAAGAAATTCTTGACAAAACAAAATAACCCAGAGTAATGGTTTCTTTGGTAAGATAACTTTTAGAGCTTCCAAAATTGATTCGTGATAGTAACACGGGTACCAGTACGAACACAACTTGACCCAAAAACCAAAACACACACAAAAGGTCGTACTTTTATGACACGACAGAATTTTTGCTACGTGAATATTTTCACAAATTTTTGGCTCAATAAATTTTATATCTCCATAGAGAAGCAATTTAGATCACAAGAGTAGCGTGAAACTTAGTTACAAAGAAAGCTTCTTCGAAATTAAGGCAAAAAGAAAACAAAATGAGGAACAACTTCTGACACAGCTAATACTTAAGCAAAGTTGTATGCAGACAATAATATAGCTATGGACGATAAGAAAATAGCTCAACTAAACAGGAAGCAATTTTGCCAAAAGTATACCTGATTATTAGCACATCTTACTCAACAGGATTTTTATGAGTAAGTCCTCAACCCTTGTGATTAATTAGCACAAGTATGAGCTCTAAGCTCATTAGATGAACGGTGTTCAGGGTTGAGTCTCTTTTTCCTTTCAGATCTAGGAAAGAATCCCTTTTGATGTGAAAAATTGTCATAAAACTTACTGTCATCAAAATACAAGACATAGTTTGAGTTCTTACCATAAGAATTTTGACTAGAGAGAATTGACAGCCTATTGACGATCTCCTGATACTTTATCCACATCAAAAGTAACATTACCTTTTTCGCTCATGAACTGATGAAGAAGAGGCGAGGTGAACGAAGAGAGTTCATTCTCTTTTTAAGTGTCAAGCGGTGGACCACGAACCGGTTAGGTTTGTTCTGGAACGTGACACAGTCACACGTGGGATACGGGTTCAGGTATGCGAACTGTACATGTGTGACAAAAACTTGTTTGTTTTTATGAATAGTGGTAGAACAAGCCATAAGGAAGATTGGAGCAAGGCACAACAAAATTCTACCAGGAAATTCACAAAGACACGCCCTTCCGCACCATGACACCAAGTGAGAGTTTCTTTCCAGCAGCTCTTGCAACACCCAGTATCGAAAGATACCCAAATGTTTGTTTTCTTTTGTTTTTCAAAGAACATCAAAAGCCCACAAAAAAATTGCGTTCCTGATTGTTTTACTACAAAAGAAAGACAATTTATGTAGATAGTTTTTAGTACTGCGAAGGGAAACTCTTTCGTTAAAGAGAGACATCCTTACTTCTTCATGAAAGAAGATAATACTACTATCTTGATAGGAAGCATTAGGAACTGAGCAATGAAATGATTCATGCATTGAGATGATACACTTAGATGACTGAGATTCAAACTCCTCTTGTAATACGTTTAGTTTGTTATAACTAATTGGATTATGCAGAGGAGGAGCACTGCTCTCACTGATTAGTAAATCAATATCAACCTCGGCATAAATATTATTCATCATAACTTGATTTAGCCTGTCAAGAGATTTTTGTTCATTCTGGAGATATAAATCAACATCAAAAGATAGGCTTCCAAGTGTTTTTCAATTCCTGAAAAAACTTCAAGGGATTTTAAACCTGGTGGAGGTTTAGATAGAATTTCTTCTACAAATTTTATTAAATTAGTCATGGAAGAGAATGCTGGAATCTCTGGATCTGGTGGTGCATTTATTGAGATAACACTACTGTCCATATTCAGATCGCTACAAACACATACTTATAAGGTTTTATCGTGTTTTCTTGCTCTGCTACCAATTGAAAAAGCGGGGGTACAACAACCACACCCAATATTTCGCTTAGCAATCTGTAGGGACTAACTCCAATATACTTTCAAGAGAATCAACTAGACAGTTAGACTCAATCTTAAGAAAAGTATACCAAAGAGTTATATCTCAATCTCTCAATTCAATCCGCAATCAAACAAATAAGAATTTGCGAGCCTGATTGAATATAAGAGAAATAACTTGAACGGTACCAAAGACCGATGTTCAAGGATCAATCAATTTCAATCAACAACCAAAGGTTGTATTTACCAATTGATCGATTCAACACACAACCTGTGATATTTCAATTATATAACAAAATATAATGCGGAAAAGAAATAACACAGACACAAGAAGTTTTGTTAACGAGGAAACCGCAAATGTAGATAAACCCCGGGACCTAGTCCAGATTTGAACACCACACTGTATTAAGCCGCTACAGACACTAGCCTACTACAAATCTAACTTCGGTTTGGAATGTAGTTGAGCCCTAATCAATCTCACACTGATCAAGGTACAGTCGCATTCCTTACATCTATGATCCTAGCAGGATACTACGCACCTGGTTCCCTTAGCTGATCTCACCCATAACTAAGAGTTGCTACGACCCAAAGTCGAAGACTTGATAAACAAATTTGTATCACACAGAAAAGTCTATTGAATAGATAAATCTGTCTCCCACAGATATACATATGAGTTTTTGTTCCGTCTTTTGATAAATCAAGGTGAACATGAACCAATTGATAACCCGTACTTATATTCCTGAAGACCAACCTAGTATTATCAATCACCTCACAATAATCTTAATCGATTAACGAAACAAGATATTGTGGAATCACAAACGATGAGACGAAGGTGTTTGTGACTACTTTTCTATCTTGCCTATCGGAGATATGAATCTCAAGACAATCTTACGATTACACTCAATCACGATAGAAAATAGCAAGATCAGATCACGCAACTACAGAGAAAATAGTTTGGTCTGGCTTCGCAATCCCAATGAAGTATTTAAGTCGTTAACCTACAGGGTTCCATGAAAAACCTAAGGTTAAAGGAGAATCGACTCTAGCTTATACAACTTGTATCACACATGAGGTGTGGGGATTAGGTTTCCCAGTTGCTAGAGTTCTCCTTTATATAGATTTCAAATTAGGGTTTGTAATCTAAGTTACCTTGGTAACAAAGCATTCAATATTCACCGTTAGACGAAAACCTGATTAGATTCAAGCTGTTAGAGAATAGCTCGGTTGAACCCACCAAGCGTTGGTATGTCAAGTTTGGTTGTCATATTTTAGTGAACCAAAACTCATTTAAAGAGTCGCTTGATTATTTACTAGAGTCAACTTCGTATAGGTTAACTAGAAAGTTACTAGGATTTGAGAGTTAAAAGTATTACGTGAAGATTTGAAGAATGTGAAGAAGTAAAGAGCTACAACGATGACATCATCCTTCCTCTTGAGGTTAGTAATATTTGACTTGAACTGTTTCATACCTAACGTATCTTTCAAGTCGTGTATATTGAAAACATAACTGCGAAGCTGTGAATGATTATACTCTAGTTAGACATAGTATTAAGGAATTACAATACGAAGTATAACGTCTATCTTTTGAACTTCGTATATAAGACATCGACATAATCGTATGAATGCTATTGTGATTATGTATGGGTATGGGTGAAAATTTCGTCATAGGAAACAATGTTTTATATTCGTTTAAAGTAAGTACAATTCATAAACTTGTTTTGTGAATCGAAAGGGAAATCGCTAGGCTTATTGGTATTTTTATTCATTGCAAATCTTTGGATTACCAATATGTGTGTTTAGTATAACCGCTCATAACTTGTTTATGTATCTTGGTGAAAATGCGGGGGTCTAACAACCACACCCAACAATTCGTTTGGCAATCTGAGAGGACTTACTCCAATACACTTTCTAGAGAATCAACTAGACAGTCAGACTCAATCTAGATTAAAGTATATCAAAGAGTTTAATATCTCTAACTCTTAATTCAATCCGCAATCAGCAAATAGAAAACTGCGAGCCCGATTGAATATAAGAGGAGTAACTTGAACGGTACCAAAGACCAATGTTCAAGTGTCAATCAAACTAATATAAGAGGAGTAACTCAAACTATAAATATGAAAGTTTGCATTTCGAGCAAACTAATCCTCAGAGACAGTAAAATTATCTCAGTTGTGCTGCTACTGGTGAAGCCGCCTATTCGGAGAGAAGAGTACGCTCAGTTTAAAGACTTCTTTGGGATTGAAAAGCTCTATTAGTTCCATTGGTGGGAAACTATATAATTGCGGTTTATCTTTTGTTTTCGATTGATTTGATTGACTAACGGTGGTTAAAATTTGATTGCACCTAATTTGTTTATGTTTGAGAATCTTCTCTTCTGATATAAGATTCACTCAAACTAGATCGAAGTTTCGACGGGGATCTTTAGACTGTTTGTAGATCTAAAGACCTCTTGTGATAATCCATTGTTAAAAGACTCCGTTCTGTGCGTGATTGATCACAAGAGATTCAAGTTGATTGTGTGCAGGTGTTTATTGAATATCTAAGAAGATTTGAAGACAAAGAAGACTTTGAAGATTCTGATTTGGGTTCATAATCTTTGGTGTGCACAATACTTGTTTCGGTAAAAGAGGATCCAACTATAATCGGTTTATCCTTGTGGTAGATTAGATTGATTAGTTGTGTAGATCGGCATCAATACAATTCTTTGTGATTAAATGTATTGATTGCAAAATCTTAACAATTACTTTGGTAGTTGATAATAAGATAGATCTAAGAACCTGACAAAGGAGTTTATTGAGATAAACAGAAGAGCCTTTTGTGGAACTCACATCACTTGGTTGAAAAGAGTTGATACCAAACAGATTTGTTGTTCCTTTACTGTTTGGAATACGAACCAATGGAATTGTTCCAAGTACGTGACTTATTCATAAGTTGGAGGCGTGGGAATACAGACAAAACTAAATGAACTATAGGTTAGTTGCTTGGTCTCAACTATACGAAGTTGGTTTGATTTTGTATAGCGGATTAATCCTGAGAGTATTCAATTCTGGACAAGGTCCCGGGGTTTTTCTGCATTTGCGGTTTCCTCTTTAACAAAATCTTGCTGTGTCATTTACTTTTATTTTCCTCAATTATAATTTTTGTTATTATAATTTAAAGTAAATTACACAAACGTTAATTCCTATTTACTTGATAAGTAATCCTATTGTGTTTGGTTAAGTCCGAACCTTTTATCAAGTAAACATACTTCGTCGTTGTATTGTCTCGATCTCGTATCCATAGACAATCACACGAAGTGTGAACCGATTTGTTGTATTGTCTCGACTCAATCCATAGACAATCACTTTCGGAGAAAGGACTTATAGGTGGAAAAGTTTTATATTGAGGTATGTTTGGATACCCTCGTCTTTTGAATTGGTATCAGAGCAGGCAAACACGAAAAAGATCTAACAATCCGTGTTTGTTGCGATCCAACCTATAAGACATGAGTCAAAGTAGAGTTAAGCGAGAGCGAAAACTAAAGAAAGACTCAGTTAACGCATCACATGAGGTTATTGAACCACCCTCGGAATCTGTTTGTAAGTAATTTCTTATTTACAAGAAGGTAATTGAGAAAAATTGAGATGATTTTAAAGCAATTAGTATTGAATGTGAAAGGATGCATCAAAATCACAAGAAGTTTAGGGAAGATACTTCTCAACAAATACAGGGTCTTGAAGAAAAACTTGCTGAATCTGATGCAAGGATTAACTCTCAACAAAAGAGTTTCGAAGAGAAGGAAGGGGAATGTGTCTCACGAGAAAAACGCCTTGAGGCTGACCTGGCAAGTGCTCTTGATAAAATCAAGATGCTATAAGAAGAAAATTTGTACTTGAAAAAGCGCAATGATAACTCAAACAATTTAACCTCAATGTTAGAAGCAAGTAGAAATCATCGTGATACACGAGGATTGGGCTATAAGGGAATAGATGCTTCAAATATTAACAAAGAGGTAAAATTTGTTAAAGTTACAAATTCTTCTCAACCAGAGGCTTCCACTATTGTCAAAGATGCTCCTATTTCTCGTAAAGAAGTAAAGCCAATCAGGCCTAAGAAGCATGTTCAACATACGCTTCAAGTGCAGCCATCAAAGAAAACACTTCTGCTAATGTCAAGAAAGCAACAAAGTTGAACAAAGAGAAGAATAAGAAGAAGAAGAAGAAGAATAAGAAGAAGAAGAAGAAGAATAAGAAGAAAAATACTCGAGCTCCAATGCAAGAGGATCCACAAAAAGGTAACATTAAAACTCAGACTTCGTATGTTACTAAGCATTGTTGTTATTGTGGTAATAAAGGGCATGTGGAATGGGGATGCAATATTCGTAAGATAAAAGATACACTTTCTTTTGTATCAAACGAATTGGCTAAGATTGCTCCCCAAAGGAACTCGAATCGATATTGTCCAAAGTTTAGGCAAAAGAATTATTATAATGATAGTTCAAATCGCTCGACAAGGTTATCTTATAAAAGACCCGAATATAGAAAGAGAGATGACTTTATAAATGCTAAGACAAGATCTGATGTTCCAAATTGGAGAAAAGTTGTTTCGCAAAGTATTCAAAAGGACAATCGTCCTAATGGTATGAATGAGAAAGCTTCTCTTGCGAAACCCTCCTCTAAATGGGTCCCAAAATCCTCCATAGCCAAAATGGGACCAAAAGTTAGTCACAAGAATGACTCTCAGCTGTTAATTATTGGTGACAATAATTACATGAGTTTTCTTGAAAGACTAAAGAAAGACATCATGTCTGAATTCTCTTGTACTAGTGGATGTTGTGATAATGACACTCTTCATCACAAGTCAAATAAGAAAAACAAGAGATGGAACAAGAGAAAACAAACCAAGCAAGAGGTCAATAATGATGATTTTTTCTTAGTCACTCGTGACGAACAAGACAAGGCTCAACTCAACACAACCTAGTTGTGTTAGAATGTGCATGCTCACCTTGGTGCTCAATCTTTTGAAAAGGTGAGAAAGCACATGAAAACTGAGCACATGATCTCTCGGTTATTATATGACTAATTAACATCTTTAGGGAGATTTCTTTTCTTCTATTCTCTTACCCTCTATATCTATATTTCAACTTTTGATAGAAACGGTAATTTTAACTTTATGATGTTGATATCTACTGATCATATATGTGTAGATCTTGTTTTTACGGTTAAAACGAGCCAAAAAAACACTGAATTCGGACATCGTATGCAAAAGTTATGCCAAAAACAGTTTAGTATTGTGATCCTTCACTAGCAACACATGGGTATCGATCCTAGTGAGAGGTGCAACACATGGGTACCGATCCTATTGAGAGGTGCAATACGAAGGAGTGTAAAACTGTTTTGCGTATAACTTCTTCGTCCGAACTTGGAATGACCTCATTCTTTTTGCGTTGGTTTCGTAATTCAATTTCCTACAATACTTGAATTTATATTGAATATCTATGGTGTATTGCAAATTGATTTATGAGATGTATGATTTAGGTTTTCATGACCTTAATATTTGATCTCATTTGTTGTGAACCCTTATGGTTTGGGTAACTTTTTGATTTAGCAGGATTAAATTCTAGCCCATGTTAGTAGGCTTTATCAAAGGATCATGAGGGGTTCTGATAGAAACAATACGTGAAAAAGTCACAATATGTTGAATCATTTGGTTTAGCATAAAAGCATATGTGTTTCAGGGTTTTCAACTTTTACTTGCAATAGTTAAAAACCTGTTTTCAACCTTTCTCTGGTAAATGTTGGTTGTTGTTATTCTTTTGTTTTGCATAAGGATGACAACATAATGATATTTCGATATCAATTCTCCCTGGAAGAAGATGCAAACATATTGGAGAAGAGGATGCGAAATTTGAGGTAACGAGTTTGTTAGTTAATCGTTTTCCTGTTTAAGAAAAGCCTGATTTTATTTCGTATATTTATTGCTTTTGCTTAACAAAATTTCGGTACAATTGATGTTTTATTCCATTATGTGTATATGGATGTGTGTGTGTTATTTAATTGGTTCCGGTTAAGAAAAACTATTGTTATCTTGCTTTATTGTTTGGTATCAATCGTTTAGGCTTACAAAATTTTGGTGCAATTGCGGTGCTTTAATGTCTATGTTGTTTCAATTGCTTTAGGTTGAGGTGAATAATTATGCAAGTTGATTTATTTGGTTTGTATGAATTGTTTATGGCTGAACGAAAGAAAAGGTTTACGGGATGAATTGTTTAGTCCAATTCGATTCCGGATAAGAGAAACTAAGTTAATTCCAATCTTAGTTAGACTTATCAAAGTGGAGGTTTCGGTTATTCAAGTCTAATCAAATGCCTTAACAAGAAATGCTAGTTAACTAACCTAGTACTTGTCTTGTTTAAAAGTTAAAGGTCTAAGTTATATGGATAATTAGAACCTGATGAGAAAAATAGAGTCATCTTTATTTTGGTCTTATCGAACAAGCGATTGCATTTGTACAATCGGTTTAACAAATGAACTAAGGTGCTTAGTTGATTTTTGGTTTTCTAAACTATTAGGGAAAATTGCTTTGGGCAATTGTTTCCTTGATAACATATCAAAACATAATTACTTTGTAGTTTCGTTTTTGATAATGGTTATCAAAAATGGTGTGTGGAACCCTCGTGCTTAACTCTATAGGTTGCAAGTCTATTTTGAGATTTGTAAGATCCTTTCGGTTTGTCCTTTATTTTTTTCGTTTCTTTGTCATTTTGTGACAAAAATGGGGAGAAATATATGGAGTAAACAAGTGATACTGGTATTGATTTATATTGATTGGTATCACTAAGGGAAAGGACATTGGTGCTTAAACGTTTATCTAACGAAAGAGTAAAAGCATAGAATAAGGGGGAGTAGCATATCATATGATACTTGTAGTTATATGGACTACAAAGGAAGAACAAAGACGTGCGGATTGAAAGTCTACCTATCTTACCTTTAGGGGGAGTATTTGCTTTGTTATTATAATGTCAACAACGGAATTTATGGATTGAATGTATACAGGTTATTGTGTTGTTGAATTCGGGAATCAAGCGTATGTGTAATGAATTCTTGTAATTTGTTTATCCATATGATGTAAGAGTTTTGTCACTAAAATTGACAAAGGGGGAGATTGTTAAAGCATTGCTCGGTTGAACCCACCAAGCGTTGGTATGTCAAGTTTGGTTGTCATATTTTTGTGAGCCAAAACTCATTTTAAGAATCGCTTGATTTTGTACTAGATTCAACTTCGTATAGGTTAGCTTGAAAGTATTAGGATATGAGACATTACAAGTATTGCGAAGACTTGAAGAAGTGAAGAAGTAAGGAGCTATAACGACAACATCATCCTTCCACTTGAGGTTAGTGATATTTGACTTGAACTGTTTCATTCCCTAACGTATATTTCAAGTCGTGCATATTGAAAACATAACTGCGAAGCATGAATGATTATACTCTAGTTAGACATAGTATTAAGGAATACAGTACGAGGTTTATTGCTTAACCATTAAACTTTGTATATAAGACATCAACATAATCGTTTGAATGCTATTGTGATTATGTACGGGTATAAGGTGAATATTTCATCTTAGGAAACAATGTTTTACATTTGTTTTAAGGAAGTAAATTCATGAACTTGTTTTGTGAATCGAAAGAGAAATCGCCAGGCATTATTGGTATTGCTATTCATTGCATATCTTTTGAACTACCAATATGTGTGATTAGTATAACCGCTCATGACTTGTTTATTTTCTTGGTAAAACTATTCACAAAGGCCTGACTTTTGTATTGGTATGATTTTTATTAGTAAAACCGATGTTAAGTAATCACCTGAGATGGTATGATCGATTTAGTGTTATTGGTATGACCGACTATGGGTAAAGGGGAACCGATCCTAGTAAGAGGTGCAACCTATCACAAAGGGGAATCGATCCTTGTATGAGGTGCATCAAGTTTTTAGTAGAAAGGGGAACCGATCCTATGGACATGTGCAACAAGTACAAGTTAGATACCATATATATGTGGGCAACCGAACCTAGTACCTAGTCAACCGAATTTTGGTAACTAGCGTGACTATGCAAAGTACTCACATGGAGGTAGGACCGAAACTTGTTTTGGTAGAACCGTGAAACCCATGTTTGGTGATTGAGTGTTCTTGATCAATCACATAGTTCTTGAAAGTCAGATGAACCAATTCTAAACTTGTTTAGAAGTGTGGAAAATCGGTTTCAAGATTGTAAGTATGAAAGAGGACTTACAAAGTTAGGATGTCGACATACTTTGAACACGTGCAGTAACGCTAATCTTTAACTGTTCAAAGTTATTCCTTAATAGCTAAAGGAAGAAAATCCCGGATCGAATAAAATAAATTGAGAATCTTTTATTTAAGGTTTTTTTTTTTTAAATAAAAAATATATTTTTATAAAGTAAAACATTTTACAAGAAAACAGTTGGGAGCCTAGCAACAAGTTAGGCTCCAACGCCTTTTGAATAGCTAAACCTATTCTAACAAAAAGAAAATTGCCAACATGAATATTAGCATCATGTCTAACTATGTAGTTCTTCAATCTATGCAAAAACTCAATAGACTCAAAACCAAGTTCGCCTAGAGTAGTAAAAGCTAGGGTACCAAAATTATAACCATTAGCTTTACAAACATCAAGGTACTTAATCCTCTTACGCTCAACAGCCTTAGCCAAAGCAAGGCCAGGAGTAAAAGCCTGCACACCACCCCCAGCAAACGGAGAAAACCCAGTCATATCAAAGCAAGTATCACGGCCGTCTTCCCAATTGTAGACTAAAATATCCGCCGGCCAAGAATCACCACCATCTTGAGAAAGGAACCCCAAGGAAGCTTCAACCTTAGACTGCACACCAGCTCGGAAACAAATATTCACATACGTGTCTCTGACAAGATCATGTCGAAACTTAATACCGATCTCATTGGCACAATGAAGAGCATGGTCACCATATACGTCCATATCTCTATTACAGCAGAAACAAGAACTATTCACAGCGAATAATGGAATACCAAGTCTATAGCTAAGCACTACACAAAACTGTCGTGGTCCAATCTTTTGTCCAAGCCCGTCAGAAGGAATTGCAAGGAGGTAATCCTGTGCATGTTTAGTTCTATTACATTTCCATAGAACCAAATCTCGCTTGGACGTGTTATAAAAGGAGGGCATTTCCTTAGTCACAACTACAAAATACTGAACTGCCAATACATGCATAGGGTGTGGGCAGTAATGAGATTACAAAGTTGAGACGAATCAATACCACAAACCTGGAAAAAACTATCAAAAGCATCTTGATATGCTTGGCCTTTAACCTGAATACCGGAACAACGTAGAATAGACTCCTGCTGTTGTAAAGTCTGGGAACAAGATGCCAAATAACAATATTGTATAATATCAATAATAGAATAAATTCCCAGTCCACCATATCTAATGGGCAAAGAAACTAACCTCCGCTGTAGCAAACCAAACCCTGGTCCATCACCAGTCACCAAATTCCTCATATAGGTGGAAAGATAAGTATCGAAAGTAAACTATGGTATCAGATGATTTCTTTTCCGCACCGCCATTAATAACTTCTTTCTAGATCTGAAAATTCTTCTACACCTTTTCTAGGTTTTCTTTACTTCTTTCAGATCAAATTCTTTGTTATTTTCATTGTTCCCTGTTAATCATCAAATCCTTTTTACTTATCTTTGTTCAAATTCTTTGTTTTCATGGCGAACTACAAATCAAGAATCTCTACTTTACCTTTAAATAAAATCTCCAGTATTTTGTCTTACAAACTCAAGGAGGATAATTTCCTCACTTGGAAAGCTCTACTCTTTCCTCTACTGAAACGATATCGAGTTCATGGATTTCTTGATGGATCCATTCAGTGTCCTCCATATCTGGTCGATAACGCTGTAAATCCCAGTTATACAGCTTGGCATGATGATGATGCAATGCTTATCTTATGGATTCAAATGTCAATTTATGATTCTGTGATTCCATATGTTACTGGAACTGATACATCGAAAGATATATGAGATGCTATTGAAGCAAGATTTGGAAGAAACTCATCTCAGCACTCGATTCAACTACGATTAAAGCTTCAATCACTACGTCTTGGTTCAGGTACTATCTCCACTTTTCTCAGTGAAATCAAGAAAATTCAAGATGAGTTATTTGCTGCTGGATATAGAATCTCTGATGAGGAATTAGTCATCACCATTCTTAATGGATTAGGGCCAGAATACAGTTCTTTTTCTACTTCGATTCGTGTTAGAAATCCTCCAGTGACTTCTAAGGAACTACACAATCTACTTTAAGTGAAGAAGTAGTTGTTACAACTAAACAAAAAGATCTGTTATCTGAGGCCAATGCTAAAGCTTTTGCTGCTAATTCTAGACCTAATTCTTAGTTTGGTAGAGGTAGAGGAAGAAGTTATTCATATTTTCCATCATCACCTCATTTCTCTCAACCTCCATTTCAACAATATCCTTATTTTTCACAACCTTATCCCGTGAGACAACCTGTTCCATTCTATCCTAGAGGATTTACACATTATCAGTCACAGCCAGCTCCAAAATTTGCAACCAATCCTTCACCAACATATACCCCTGGAGCATCATCATCATCACCTTCTTCTGTACCTCCATCTAACAAAGCTTGTTAGCTCTGCAAGAAAGACGGCCACTTAGCACCAGAATGCAGGCACAGGTTTAATTTTGCTTATCAAAGTTCCTTCATTCCTCAACATATCAGTGCAATGCTTGCTACTTCACAAATAATTGGTGACAGTCCCTGGTATGCTGACTCTGGTGCAAATAACCATATTACTAATGATGCTTCTGAACTTTATCAATCTACACCCTTTGAAGGAGCTGAGGAAATACAAGCAGCTAATGGTCAAGGTATGCCAGTCGCACACATTGGTTATGTCACTAAACCCACTGCTTCTTATACTTTTGATCTGAATAATGTTATGCTGGTTCCTAAATCATCACAAAATCTACTTTCTGTCCACAAGTTTACAAGTGACAATAATTGTTCTATATCATTTGATTCTTCTGATTTTACTGTAAAGGATCTCTCATCTGGGAAGATCATTTTTCAAGGGCCACATGAAGATGGATTATATCCAATGCATTTTCCCAAGCATCTCAACACAAACAAAGCTTTATCCAGCATTTCCACTTCAGCAGCAACCTGGCATAGAAGATGATTAGCATTGAATAGAAGTAAAATAGCATTAAAATTAAGGTTTTTAATTTTATTTTTGGAAAATAAAAATTAGTAATGTGCATTTGCTAGTTGGAGATTTTCTAAGAGATTTTCGGTCATTATTTGGACAAAGCATTTCCAGGAATTATGGAAACCTAATCTGGAATATATTGCATATCTTGAGAATATTTTCGGTTTTGGAAATTCCTTGGTGTCCAAACTTCCTTGGTCTATAAATATGAAAGTTTGCATTTCAAGCAAACTAATCCTCAGAGACACCAAAACTATCTCAGTTGTGCTGTTACTGGTGAAGCCGCCTATTCGGAGAGGAGAGTAACCTAATTAGGCGAAATCTCTTACAAACGCTCAGGTTAAAGACTTCTTTGGGATTGAGAAGTTCTATTAGTACCGTTGGTGTGAAACTATATAATTGCGGTTTATCTTTTGTTTTCGATTGATTTGATTGACTAACAGTGGTTAAACTTTGATTGTACCTAGTTTGTTTATGCTTGAGAATCTTCTCTTCTGATATAAGATTCACTCAAACTAGATCGAAGTTTCGACGGGGATCTTTAGACTGATTGTAGATATATAGACGTCTTGTGATAATCCATTGTTAACAGACTCCGTTATGTGCGTGATTGATAACAAGAGATTCAAGTTGATTGTATGCAGGTGTTTATTGAAGATCTAAGAAGATTTGAAGACAAAGAAGACTTTGAAGATTTCTGATTTGGGTTCATAATCTTTGGTGTGCACAATACTTATTTCGGTAAAAGAGGATCCAACTATAATCGGTTTATGCTTGTGGTAGATTAGATTGATTGGTTGTGTAGATCGGCATCAATACAATTCTTTGTGATTAAATGTATTGATTGCAAAATCTTAACAATTACTTTGGTAGTTGATAATAAGATAGATCTAAGAACCTGACAAAGGAGTTTATTGAGATAAACAGAAGAGCCTTTTGTTGAACTCACATCACTTGGTTGAAAAGAGTTGATACCAAACAGATTTGTTGTTCCTTTACTGTTTGGAATACGAACCAAAGAAATTGTTCCAAGTACGTGACTTATTCATAAGTTGGAGGCATGGGAATACAGACGGAACTAAATGAACTATAGGTTAGTTGCTTGGTCTCAACTATACTAAGTTGGTTTGATTTTGTATAGCGGCTTAATCCTGAGAGTATTCAATTCTGGACAAGGTCCCGGGGTTTTTCTGCATTTGCGGTTTCCTCGTTAACAAAATCTTGCTGTGTCATTTACTTTTATTTTCTGCAATTATAATTTTTTTTATTATAATTTAAAGTAAATTACACAAACGTTAATTCCTATTTACTTGATAAGTAATCCTATTGTGTTTGGTTAAGTCCGAACCTTTTATCAAGTAAACATACTTCATCATTGTATTGTCTCGATCTCGTATCCATAGACAATCACACGAAGTGTGAACCGATTTGGTGTATTATCTCGACTCAGTCCATAGACAATCACTTTCGGAGAAAGGACTTATAGGTGGAAAAGTTTTAGATTGAGGTATGTTTGGGTACCCTCGTCTTTTGAATTGGTATCAGAGCAGGCAAACACGAAAAGATCTAACAATTCGTATTTTTTGCGATCCAACCTATAAGACATGAGTCAAAGTAGAGTTAAGCGAGAGCGAAAACTAAAGAAAGACTTAGTTAACAAATCACAGGAGGTTATTGAACCACCCTCGGAATCTGTTTGTAAGCAATTGCTTATTTACAAGAAGGTAATTGAGAAAAATTGAGATGATTTTAAAGCAATTAGTATTGAATGTGAAAGGATGCATCAAAATTACAAGAAGTTTAGGGAAGATACTTCTCAACAAATACAGGGTCTTGAAGAAAAACTTGTTGAATCTGATGCAAGGATTAACTCTCAACAAAAGAGTTTCGAAGAGAAGGAAGGGGAATATGCCTCACGAGAAAAACGCCCTCACACTTTGTAGGCATCTTCTTAAGTAACATAGTTGTAACACTTTCGCCCATTTGAGTAATCTCATTAGCAATCAACCTATCCTTCCTTGTACACAAATCCTTCAAAACCTTGGCATACCTGGGTACGGTTCTGATGGCCTCAATAAATGGAATGTTGATGTGTATCTTGCTGAAAATATCCATGATCTACTTGTCTTGAGCTTGCTTCTCCGACTTGGAAAAACGACTAGGGAAAGGAGGTGGTATGGTAAAAGTGGGAACCGTGTCCTTAGGTTGGCCGGTTGAGGTTGGATATTCCTTTGGGACGGTTCCCTCCGGTTGTGATGGCAACTTTGTTGATGTTTGTGTTTTTAGCAAATTCATATCAGTTTCCATTTGCCCCATCTGAATTTGTAAGTCTCTAACAACAACATCATTCTTTTGTTGATATTGTAGGTTTTGTTGCAAAATAGCATCTTGTTTCTGAGATATTCCCTTTTGTTCTTGCATCATAACCTTCATCATCAATATAACATTCACCTCAGCATCATCTTCATATGTAGGAATAACTGCAGAAGCTATCCGTTGAACCATCTTTTCCACATTACCCATTCGTTGCTCAATATGTGATGAATCTCCGATCTCACTAACTCTTCTAACCACCGATGAATCTCTAGTATAAAATTGCTGCGTATGTAGGACAGAATGTCGCGACAACAATACTTCGCGAGATCAATAAACAAATCGCATCGCGAAGGAGTCGCATGGATGTAAATAAATGACGTAATAGATGACGACAATCAGAACATGAGGAAAGTGTGAAGACTTGGCGAGATTTAAAAGTGTCGCGAAGGCAAACAGTTGTACATTCGCGAGCATTCGCGAGACGTTTCGAAAATAAGGGATGTGATAGTCGTCATCCATTATGTAATACCCTATATAAAGGGTCGAGTAAGTCTGTTGTAGGAGAGGTCTTTTGAATTGTGAAATAAGTCATTAGAGAGAGAGAAAGTAAAGAGTGATTGTAATTTCTTTAGCTTTGTTCTACATTTCTTTGTAAATCTTTCAAGAAAACAATTAATAAAACACATCATTGTTCATCTTCAAATGGATTGATTAAACAGATTTGAGTGAGGGGTGTAGTGTGGGAAATCCCGCAACTACATTTGCGCTAGAAACAGGGATTGAAGAAGATCAACCTTGTGAATTGGAAGAATTAGGGATAACAAGAAAGAAATCTTGAATAATTTTTAACAAATTACTAAAATTGAGAAATGGCTAGGAGAAAGAATGCATCAGAACAACCAACGATCGTAAGGAGAAGTGGAAGATTAGTGGGAGAAAGAAGAAATGAAGTAGGTGAACCATCAAGGACAGATGCAAGAAATGGAGAAGAAGATCCAATTCAACCACCAATTCAACCATCAACTCAACCACCAATTCAACCATCAACTCAACCACCAATTCAACCAAAGACTAAACAGAGTAATCGATTATGATAGAGTGAGCGTGCATACATGGAGATCAGATTTTACGGAAGAAAGAGAAGAAGTACAACAATTGATGAATAATAGACAGGCAGAGAGAAATCGAGAAGAGATGGGAGAAACAATTCGTGGAAATGAAGAAATCGCGACATTAGAAACGCTGAGACAGACAATACACGAAGAAAGGCGGTTAGAAGCGAGTAAGAACGCGCGAATCTAACAAGGAAAAACCACGAATTGAGGATGGAAAATAGGAGGCTGCAAAATAGAAGATCAAGAAGTAGTAACAGATCGAGATCAGGATCGACTAGAGAAAATGGGAGAAGAACATTACCTGCGGAGAACATTAATGAAGAAAATTTGGAAAGAGAGTTAAATCATGGCGAAGAAGGTCGCGAAGAGAGAGAACTAATAGGAAATCGTTATATTTTGGTAAACAATCACGATGATGGAAATCAAGAAGATAGGCAGCCTCGAGGATTTAATAACCCAATTAATGAAGAAAATCGGAGGAAAGAAGAAGAGCACTACATGGGAGAGAAACACAAAGGAAACAAAAGGAAATTGAAGATGATATTGAAAAGCATTACATTGAGCAAGCACGTCTAGCCCGCGAGAGAGAGAGAGATTGAGAGCAGAAATGGAAAATCGGGAATTGGAAGAAGCGATCCGGCAGAATAATCATGATAATCGAGAGAGGAGGCGCGAGCGAAATCGCAACGATGGAGATATTAACGAAAAATACGAAAGAATACAAAAAAAGTAGACACGAACGAAGAAGGAGAGAAGCAGAATTAAAGAGACCGATCAATTCAAATTCTGAGGCAAATGAACAAATTCTGCGAGAATTGGCAGAGATGAGAGGAATATTGAACAACAGAAGAGAAGGAGGAGGGAGAAGGCAGTTAGATGAAGCTATCGCGGAGGTCGCGAAAAATCCTTTTACATTAGAAGTGCAGTTAGGAGGAATACCCCCAAAATGCAACTTACCAGCCGCTAACTAGCATTTTTGATGGATCAACTTGTGCAAGACAACACATCAAGGCTTATGTGAGATGTATGCTACAATGGGAAAACCATGACGCTATATTATGCAAATACTTCGCGTCAAGTTTAACAGAGAAGCTTTAAAATGGTTTGAGGGTTTACCAAGGAATACGATCACATCATTCAATCATTTATGTGCTATATTCTTGGGGGCGTATATAAGTAACAACTCTTCGCGACCGGCATTGAAGATGTATTTGGACTAAAACAAAGAGTTGGCGAGAGTCTAAGACATTTAACTATTAGATGGAAGACGATGTGCAGCGAGATGGCCGGCAGGGGTAGATGAAAGATACCTCATACTTGTCATTCATAAATGCTATGTTCGCAACCAATCTATTATATGTTCAAAGTTTTCGAGTTAAGAATACAATTACAATGACTAAATTACGAGAGCTCCAGGAGGAATATATTGCTTTAGAAGAAAGACAGTAACGAGATGGAATCTTACCCTGGCAAACACAAATTCTAGTGTCGCGAATGGAAGTTTATTACCTCAACTAATACACACAAGTGGCGAGCACATCGCAAGGTCAACAGAAAGAAAAGCGGTTGATATAGAACCAAAGTTAGTGGCTATGGGAAGTCGCGATCGGGAAGAGTTTGAAAGAGAAAGAAATTTCTACAACCGTGGCGGAAACAATAAAATTCAAAGGCTTGATCAACCACAAGAAACCTATGGAGGTCAAAGGTATAATTCGCAAGAGACTTATGGAGGCCGAGAGGCGGTAATTATCATAGAGGACAGCGAAGTCACAGAGTAGTGTGGGAGGAAATTAAAATGCCTCCATTGAACGCCAGTGTGGAAAAAATATGGGAAGCAATACTTTTGATGGAAAACATACCGCACCATGGAACATGGGAAGTGAACCACCACCCGGGAGATAGAAGTCACGAGTTCTGTTCTTACCACCGCTTTCATGGGCACCTAACAAATGACCGCAGAAACATCAAGAGAATTATCCTAAGAATGATTGATCAAGGAAAGCTAAATCACTTTTTAAAAGAAGAAGAGAAAGTTCAACATTTGCCACCCCCACCGGCAAAGGGAAAAGAAACATTTGTTATAGAAGTTGGGGCAAAGGCTAAAAATTTGTTTTGCAACTCCATTGTACACTCATACCGCACTATTGAAGATTTTCATGACAATGTACTTAGTAGAGTTTTCGCGAGGGATGCTGATGATAAAGAAGTGATGAATGTTGCGAAGACATCGCAGCTAAAAGAGTGGCAACCGCAAATTATTTCTTTCTTGGTCAAGAAATACCCAAAGGAAGAGAAATACATGATAGCCCACTGGTTGTGAAGTGGAAATTAATCCAAAACCCATTGATGGCGAAGATGATGAAGCGGAAAATTGTTGGGCAATCAATAGAATATTGATTGATACTCGCGATTCAAATCAACATTCTTTTCTACCATACTTACAAAACTATGGGAGGAAGAGATGAAGACTTGATCCCTTCAACATACAAAATATATGGTTTCAATCTGTATCGCGAACAAGCCCAAAGGAGAAGTGCACATGAGGATACCCTTGCAGCTGTTATCGATCGATATTTTGTTTTGTGTAGTTGATGTGGAATCTCCCTACAATGCATTGATTGGAAGACCATGGCTTCATCAAATTCTCGGGTATAGCATCGACATACCATCAACAAGATAAAATTTCCACATCCTAGCGGTGTCGGAATTATAAAATGAGATTGGATAGAGGGGCAAAAGTGTTATGAGGTGGATGTAGAAAGCCGCGAAGAGAGAAAAAGAAAAAGAAAGGTTGGAGGAAGAATGTACAGGATGAACAAAGAAAAGAAAGACTAATGGTAGATGCCATAGAAACAAAAGAAGAAGAGATGCTGCGAAGTGAATGCACAAAAGCAACTGAGTATCATGATGCAAAGGAGACATTGAAATGGTGGACTGATGCGGAGGCAGAAGGAAGTAAGAATAAAAGGTGTAAAAAATGAATAATTGCGAGAAAAGATAACAATTTAGTGATGAAAGCATGATAAGGATAAGAAGCAGAGATGATGGTTGCGGAAAAATTGTGCGAGAATCTCGCCATGAAGAATGTATACAAATCTATTGAATAATGGAACTGAGATTGTGCGATAACTTCGCAGACAAATGATTGAATAAATTGATAAAATGAATGAGTAAGTGAATGGGACAAACCTTTATGGCGTACACCCTAGTTCGCGAATGATATTTCGCAAGAGGCAAATGTAAGACCTAAAGTACGTCATATAAGGGGGTATCTCTTAACATGGCTCAGGTGGAAGGTTACACCGCTCCCGAAACCCGGGTCATGGAGATTTGGGGCCCATGAAAGCCTATCCGGGGGGAGATACCTTGGATTTCCAACTATATATATAAGGTTATACCCTGGTTGGACGCCCGAGGGTCTCTTCCAAGGAGTCAGTGTATGACCAAGGCGCCGAGGTACACGGTTGAGTCAAGAGTGCGGGGAGCATGGAACTTCCTTACCACTCTTGACAAGTCTTGGCACATGCTGCACTCGGCCCGAAGAAAACTCCACTTAGGGTGTAGTCTCGTAACCATAAGCCCTATAGGTATAAGGGATAAGAGACTGCGAAAACAACTGGTTGTTGTTAAGACCGGATGGGAGGAGCTAGTCTTGTATGGCCGATGTACGCCTCCTTGAAGGGGCAACCAGGGAGAAGATAAGGGCGGCACCCTCCATTAGGGAGCTGATAAGTGTCAAAAGACGCAAATGTCATGAGGCTTTATTCTCGCAAGAGAATTTAGGCTTGTCATATTTGTGCAATGATCCTGCAGAGGCAATAATACTAACGCGAAGGTAAGATGAGATCAATGGGTTTTTACATGAAAGTGTAAGAACGTCCTGCGATTTCATCGCAAAGACGACAATGTCGCGGGATTTTATGGTCGCAAGAACATTTAAACCTGTCATATTGTCGCGAATACAATGTCCTGCAGAGGCAAAAATACTTAAGAAACGATAAGACAAGATCAATGGGTCATTACATGAAAATGTAAAGACGTCCTGCGACCTTGTCGCAGTGAGGGGTGGCAAAATAAGACCTTTACTTAGGAAGGCAAAATAAGACCACAAAAATAATGATAAGACAAGATCAATGGGTCATTACATGCAAATGTAAAGGCGTCCTGCGATCTTGTCGCGATAACAACATTCAAGAAAGGTCTTTAAACATCTTGAATATGGGCAATTGAAATCTTTCATCGCAAGAAAGATTACAACACAAGACTTAATGGAAAATAAAGGAATTGCATAATAAGGTGGCGAGATGAGTTCTTATAATAAGAAAGAAATAGAAACTAATTCATCCAAAACCAGACTTAGTACTTTGCAATCAAAAAGAAAAATTCAACGAAGTTACAAAGAAACTTAATTCTCTATATCAACTTGCTCATTTGAAGGAGATGGTAAAGATTCTTCAACAATCTTATCAACTTCACCCCTCGCCGGTTGAAGGGTTTTCATCGAAATTCTTTCGCAAGGTTCCTTATTGATAACTTCATTATTAGCGAGGTCTTCGCAGCCTTTCATAATCATAATCCTTTGTCGGGAGAGTTGGGTACTTCATCATCTTCAACTTCCAATGGTTCAACATAGACAGGATCAAGGGATTTAGAAAGTAAAATATTATTCACAAGAACTTCGCTTTGGGAGGAAATTGGCGAAGAAGCGCTTTTTCGTTGATTTCTACTGGATATCTTTAAGATGATTAAGGTAGTTAAACCTCCTTCCGGCTCGGTCGCGAGATTGGGCAAGAGAAGCAACTAGCTTTGCATTTTCCTTACAAATTTTAGCATGCGCCGCTTCCAAAGTAGATAGAGAAGAGTGAAGATTTTCTCGATTCTCGCAAGAGTAAAGGAAGACATTAAAATTATAAGATGAAAAATGGTATATAATGGAAAAGAAAAATTAGAAAAGAAAAATAATGGAAAAGGCAGTCAAATCTTATGACTACCTTCCTTCTGCAAGACAAGATATTGAGTAAGGGCCAAGCAATTATTCCCCAAGTTTTCCATGGCATTATCAAAACCATCATCGACAAGACCTTTTAACCGCGACCGCAAACTCTTTTCGTTAGAAATCAATAACTTATTTTGATTCGCAAGGGAAGAATGGGATTCTTTTAACTTGGTATAATCATCCTTGAGTTGGTTGGCTTTCACACTTAGATTTATTCTATTTTGAATAAGTTTATCTCTTTCAGTGGTAGTATCTTCAAGTTTATTTTTCAGTAGGCAGATAGACTGTTCTTGCTCATTCAATGATTTTTTACAAGCATCAAGTTGTTGTGAGGATATTGCCACCTTATCCAATAAAGCTCGCCTCTCAAGAGATAAAGTTCCGTTTTCATCTGATAAGGTTTCCAACTCCAAATTAGATTTATTCAAAGAATATGAGAGACGCGACACTTCATTACTTAATAATTCTTGGTTTTGAACTAAGCAGATGTTTTCTTGGGAAAGATTATTTATTTGATCCATAGAAAACGTATGAAGATTATCTAAACGATTATACTTTTCCATCCAGGCGTCTCTTTCCGTTCGAGTCTCTTCCACAATAGATTCCAGTTGATATATCTCCATCTTACGTTTCTGGTGCAAAACTTGAGAGGCGAACCAAGTTTAAAAAAAAAAAAAAAAAAAAAAGGGGGGGAGGAGAGATACCTTTTAATTCTTCATTTTTCCTGCGAAGGTTATCGCGATCCAACAAAGTATTATGAAGATTATTCTTCAAAGTCTTAATTTCTTGTTCCAAGGATGCTCACGATATCGTATCGGAACCAAAGAATTTACCCAAAGACTCGAAAACGCTAGATTTGGTGGGATCAGTGGAGGCTTTTTTAACGTCATTCATAATATCTGATAAAATTTTAAAAGCTATATCCATCCCTTCTAAATTTTCTTTGCTAAGAGAGATAGATTTTGAGGGAGAAGAAATAGTAGAGGAAGAAGGAAAAGTTGAGTCACCCATAGTTATAAGACCGCCAATTGGAGAGACCGATCAATAGGTGGAGGCGAGGTAAAAGTAAAAGTAGGAATAGGCATGTCCTCGAAGAATTTCATTCGCGAAAATTCAGGGGTTGATTTATCATGCGATGACATTGTAGGGAATGGTACATTATCTTGAGAGGAAGAAATGGGACTATCTTGCGAAGAAATCGCTGCAGTAGGAGATTTGCCTTGCGAAGACATCGTAGGGAAAGAAGAATGCTTGAATCCCGAAAAAGGAACAGTTGGGAGCAAAGAAGCAGAGGCATCAAATTTATTATGGCGAGACCTTTTGGGAGATCTATCATCATTCTTATCATCTTGCGAATAATAAATCAATCGAGAAACAGAGGCAATAAAATTGCTATCAAAGGAGTAAATATTTCTAAAAATACCTTACTACTCGCAGGTTGTTTTTTGGAAGCCGAGACTTGATTGCGAAGAAGATTTTGGTTGCGAACCGGTGGGGATGTTAGGGTTCATCACGGTATATTTAGAGCTGGGTTTGTTCTTTTGAAACAAAAATGGCGAAAGAAATATCAAAAGAAGAACAACATCAAGATGAAGTAATTTCAATAAGGAAGATCAATCAAGAGAATAATCAAAATCAATGAAAATAACGAACCCGGATGCCATGAAAACGATAATGAGAAAGATAATAAAAAGAAGAGGATGAAGATGAATAGCAGGAAATAGTTGCAGGACGATGAAGAAGATATAGAAGAAGAGAAGGAATGTTTTTCACAAGCAGTTTTCCTTTAAATAGAAGAAAAAGGGTGACCGGATAACATTAAATATACCGGTAGAAAGAGTAATTTTAGACACGTGTAAATGGTCATCCCAAGATTCAAGGAATCAAATTTCGTGGGAAGTTGAAGATATATTACTTCTTGTTCACTTCGCAAAGCTTCGGAACTTCGCAAAAGAATAGAGGCAAGTACGTACTTTTCAAGTCCAGTATTCTTTCGCTCGTTCCTTCATCAACAAATGTCAAAGATCACCACAATAACAAATTTTTCCTTAAAAATCGCTCTCCAAGCGATATTCAAGGAAAAAGAGGCAAGATGTAGGACCAGAATGTCGCGACAACAATACTTCGCGAGATCAATAAACAACTGCATCGCGAAGGAGTCGCATGGATGTAAATAAATGACGTAATAGATGACGACAATCAGAACATGAGGAAAGTGTGAAGACTTGGCGAGATTTAAAAGTGTCGCGAAGGCAAACAGTTGTACATTCGCGAGCATTCGCGAGACGTTTCCGAAAATAAGGGACAAGATCATTTGTCATCCATTATGTAATACCCTATATAAAGGGTCGAGTAAGTCTGTTGTAGGAGAGGTCTTTTTGAATTGTGAAACAAGTCATTAGGAGAGAGAAAGTAAAGAGTGATTGTAATTTCTTTAGCTTTGTTCTACATTTCTTTGTAAATCTTTCAAGAAAACAATTAATAAAACACATCATTGTTCATCTTCAAATGGATTGATTAAACAGATTTGAGTGAGGGGTGTAGTGTGGGAAATCCTGCAACTACAGGCGTATTT
>JAJJWW010002437.1:0-33927 GCA_023531295.1 Papaver armeniacum
GGTTAAACCTCTTCTTCCTGGTCTTTGGAGGAAAACCATTATGCTGTGAAAAGTTATCATAAAATTTGTTATTATCAAAATATGACGCATAGTGCTGATTCTTACCTGAAGAATTTTGCCCAGAGGGAATAGACAGCATGTCTATAATGTCTTTATATCCTTCAATTATCCTTTTTAAGTTGTCTTCCAAACCTCCATTTTTGCCTCCTTCTTCTGGTACCTTTTTCACATCATGAACAACATAATATCCCTTCTTAATTGAAGAACATCCATGAGTTCTTCTTCGACAAAATGGTTTAGGAAGACTGTTTCGCATTTGAACATTTGAGGAACTCATTGAACTAACTTTCCTGGTAGGGTACACAGGGTGAGTGCTAAAACCAATTGGTTTAGACATACAAATGTCAGTTACACCTTTGAGGATTAAATCTAAGGTGTGTTGAAGACAAATAATAGAATTGCCATTCAACCTAGAATTCCTCTTTTGTTCACCAATCCCTTTTGAATTACAAAAGAGACACACTTTCTGATCACCAGGGTGATTAGACTGAACAGTCTTAACACCATTGTTGAGAGAATTCTTCCTTCCGTATGATGTGGACATTCCTATATTAGAGGAAGACACAAGCACATTTCTTTTATCAGGAAGGGATTTCGATCTTGCTTCTGAAACATAAATTTTCCAGTTAAGACAGAAGCAGTTGGTATTTTGGACTCTTTGGAACATTCTTGAATAGAGAGTTTACTCAAAAGATGTTCAATTTCCAAAGCATCCTTTTTGAGTTTTTTCTCAATGAATGAGGTGTTTTCCTCTCGAAGAGCCTTTAGAAGAGAGTCATGCTTATTAGCCATACCAACAAGGACATTGAATTTATGTTTCAATTGATTGACATTATCAACCTGGATCCTAAAAAGTTTTAGAATCGTTGAACTCTCTTTGGCTGCATTCCTTTCAACTTGTGAGTCAGACTCGTCAGTAAGGTAGTCATGGAAACACTTGTCAACGTACAACTGTTTCATCGGAACACTAGGTTCATCTATATTCGAGATTGACAAATCTTTCTCTTTAATAGACTTCATAGAAATAAAAATTTTATTTCAGGCGATGTGTTTATCAGAGACAATATCGTCCATCATCAGATCGCTACAAACACAGACTTATGAGGTCTTTAACGTGTTTGCATGCTCTGGTACCAATTGAAAATGCGGGGGTCAAACAACCACACCCAACAATTCGTTTGGAAATCTGAGAGGACTTGCTCCAATACACTTTCTAGAGAATCAACTAGATAGTCAGACTCAATCTAGAATAAAGTATATCAAAGAGTTTAATATCTCTAACTCTTAATTCAATCCGCAATCAGCAAATAGAAATCTGCGAGCCTGATTGAATATAGGAGGAGTAACTTGAACGGTACCAAAGATCAATGTTCAAGTGTCAATCAATGTAAATCAACAACCCAAGGTTGTATATTCTAATTGATTGATCTTAACGCACAACCTGTGATATTTCAATTATATAACAAAATATAATGCGAAAAAGAAATAACACAAACACCAGAATTTTGTTAACGAGGAAGCCGCAAATGCAGAAAAACCCCGGGACCTAGTCAAGTTTACACCACAATGTATTAAGCCGCTACAGACTCTAGCCTACTACCAATTAACTTCGGACTGGACTGTAGTTGAACCCTAATCAATCTCACACTGATTAAAGGTACAGTTGCGCTCCTTATGTCTCTGATCCCAGCAGAATACCACGCACTTGATTCCCTTAGTTGATCTCACCCACAACAAAGAGTTGCTACGACCCAAAGTCGAAGACTTGATAGACAAATCCGTCTCACACATAAAAGTCTATAGGATTGAATAAATCTGTGTCCCACAGAAATACCCAAGAGTTTTTGTTCCTTCTTTTGATAAATCAAAGTGAACATGAACTAATTGATAAACCGGACTTATATTCCCGAAGAACAGCCTAGTATTATCAATCACCTCACAATAATCTTAATCGACTAGCGAAACAAGATATTGTGGAATCACAAATGATGAGATGAAGGTGTTTGTGATTACTTTTCTATCTTGCCTATCGGAGATATAAATCTCAAGCCAATCTTACGATTGCACTCAATCACGATAGAAACAGCAAGATCAGATCACGCCACTACAAAGATAATAATTGGGTCTGGCTTCACAATCCCAATGAAGTCTTCAAGTCGTTAACCTACAGGGTCTCAAGAAGAAACCTAAGGTTAAAGGAGAATCGACTCTAGTTGTGCAACTAGTAACACACAAGAGGTGTGGGGATTAGATTTCCCAGTTGCTAGAGTTCTCCTTTATATAGTTTTCAAATCAGGGTTTGCAATCCAAATTACCTTGGTAACAAAGCATTCAATATTCACTGTTAGATGAAAAACCTGATTCAACCAAGCTAATATCTTTCAACTGTATGCCTACGCATACTGGCGAAAGTTCACGTCCGTGAATTCCTGCTGAGTTTGAAAACCAAAACCAAACTCATCTGGTTACCTAAATTACGCGTACCCGTACGCATACTGGCGGAAAGTTCACGTCCGTGAATTTCTGCTGAGTTTGAAAACTAAAACAAACTCAAATCCGGTTACTTAAGTACGCATACTTAAGTGGGTTACTTTCTAAAATCGGTTGTACATGAACCTAAACATTTATCAATAAGGAATGCAACCTTCGCAAACAATGGCTATAATGTTCATGTATTGATTTGAGTGAATCAAACCGATTTTGCTTCATTGTGTTCTTGTATAATTATATGAGAATATAGCAATTGAACAACTCTTTAAACCCAGTCTCCTACAACCTTTTTGTATACACACAAGTATGCATACTTTAGGTTCCCGGTTTCGGACTTATACACTAATGTGCGAACACACTATGCTTATATCCAAAGATGGTTACAAGATTCTAAACTCTTTATTTCAATCATTGAAACATTCTTCTATAATGATAATAGCCATTTTCACACACTATTAGCATCAAAGCAATTTTCAAGATATTGAAATAATCATTATCGAAACATTCCAAGCCTACATTAAATGATTGTATCACACAAACCATGTAAGATGTTACTCGGCAATTTTCTCATGATATAACATGAACTTGGTCGAAGCGAAAGCTTACCAACACATATTTCGAGAAATATGTAAGCGAGATATACTCAGCTCGAAATCTCAATCTCAAATGTGTATAGAGAAAACTATATCGTAACACGACTTATGTCTCAATATAGGAGATAGTAGAATAGACTTTGGGATTTTGATAAAATACACCCTATGGGATTAGTATTTCCTAAAATACACCCGTTATTTTCATAATTGTTAAAATACACCCAGTTTTACTTTTACATCCACCTTTTCAATAAAACGTTTAACTGCTGTTAGATGTCAACTCGTCCCGAGTTGAATTGAGTTTCAAATGACTGAAAAGCCCATGGGTCACAATTGAATTTGGTGAGCTACCTGGTTGGGTGCCGATGCTAACAGTCTCCGAGATAAACTCCCGTACCCCTTGAATGAATTACGGGAGATCCTTTTGACGGCAACTTTGACTTTCTCAGTCGGTAATGCGCCTTTGTAAACTTTAAGGCAAGAAATAATTATCGGCAACTCCACTCAAAGGAAAAAGGACTTTCTGGAAGCTTAGGAAGTTGAGAAATATTAATGGGTAGGGATGTTACATTAGTAATAATCATAAAACTCCATCCTAATATGTAATGAGATGATAAAAAGAAAAACTCCATCAGAACATATATATCGTCAAAACCAAAATCAAACTTAAACCCAATTCATATTACTATCTCAATCAACCTTAAACAGTTAGACCGAATATTAAATATTGTTTTATCAACAATCATAAGAGTTACTATAAACTTACTTTTCTGTAGTACATATTCTTGAAGAACTAAAGCTTCCTTCTGACCAGTAAGAGTTGCCGGAATTACGAACTAAAAGGCGACTTTTGCTAGAAGTGGAATCTTACCAACACCACCTCCATCTCTCACAACAATTGCTTTCTCTCACCTGACGTCGGTAACTGTTTCAGTAGTACATACCAGTATCTTTCCCTTAATCATGGTCAAGCGTGTTGTAAGGGTAAAAGAAGGAAGAGATGGATCGATCGTTTCTCTATCACCCTTTTCTTATAGAAAGGGTAAAAGTAAAATTTCCCAGTTACTTTCATATCATAACCGTTGATTAAAAATGGTTTATGGACGGTGGGATCTGATGATGGTGGGCCTTAACAGAATTTTGGATGGAGGGTGTATTTTAGCAATTATGAAAATAATGGGTGTATTTTAGGAAATACTTAATCTCATAAGGTGCATTTTATCAAAATTCCCAATAGACTTTCCAAGTGATAGATGAGTTCAAGTCTCCACATACCTTTTGTCGAAGAAGTTCCACAAGCTCCCCTTAGTAGTTCTTCATCTTCAAATGATGAACTCCGTGAAAACTAAGCTCAACTACACAATTTATGTCCTAGTCCGAGACATCTATAGATAGGCTAGAAATCAAGACTTATAGTTTTGATCACTAACATTGACAAACATGCTTGATATAGCAACGCATGCGAGTTCGACCGAGCAGTCCTCTAACAACGTTATTGTTTATACTACCACGTTTCGCTTACAAACTATCGATTTATCTATAAAAAACAATATATTATAGTGGTGATATCGTTATTTACCAATTCCGATCACTTATTTTTGGATAAAGACAACAACACTTGAGATATTTATGTTGGAGAAGACACAAATACATATAATCGACCAAATAACATCACAAAAACCATTTGATAGATACCCGAACGCTAGCAAGTATGGTCATTAATTATATTTGTAATGAATATTTGCTCGTTAACTTTTAAAAATTGTATGTAGCGCGTGTAGCTTTAATCCCAAGAGATATCGTTGAACCCATACCGTCATTCCATATTTTTATATTTACATTTGGTTTGTATATTCCCGCATCCACGCCTATTCTTACATTCTCATATACGTATTTACATATGATTCATATATTTATGCATTCACATTTATGCTGGATAGTCATATCCCCATCCTTTTGGATATAAACCAAAAACCATGCAAACATACATACTAAAGTAATAGCAAATGTAATCACGAGAGACCAACTTTGAGTGGACGACAATATGCACCTATGGAAGCGATGCATCTTGAAAATATAGAAAAAGCCCAAAGCATGCAATGTATCTATTTTCATGGCATTCCATACCCACCAAAGATATCAACGCCGCTAATGAAACACCAACATACAACAAACTATAAGTTTAACAAATTCTACAAGAGTCCACAACACCGGCAACTCGAACGTTCGACTATAAGATTGTCTCCATGATATAAGGATCTGAAATTCAGAGTCAAAGGTAGAGTTAAGAAGGAGATGCAGTCAGGATCAAAGTCGACCCAACCAGTATCCGTCGTTACCATCAAATTTAGCCTCAAGTAACACACCCTAACACTACTCGAAGTGCTTCGTCATTTTATATAACTTTAATTCCATTCATCTCATTGAAAGTTATTTCATTCCTATTAATCCGCCTAGGGAGTCATCCACAAGAAGTTTCGCATAAAAATTCTTATACGTCTAACCAAAATTTTGTTTGAAATATTTCTGACATAAAAGTAAAATAACACCCTAACCTTACATCATCATTATTATAAACTGCTTTGGATGCCCATGAAATACAAAAATAAGTAGACGGAGTTGTATGTCCATTACAGGGAAAAAAAGATTGCAATCCGGATGTGTTCCGATAGTCGTCACGAGAAGGTAAGGAACGCCTTTTACATATAAAAAAGGCATGATAAATACCAACCGCCATAGGAAAAAATAAAATATGATTTTTGACAGACGTGAATGCTTCCGGAGGGTACTTGCCGACCCAAAGATGGATGCAATATAGATAATGGAATGATATATTAAGTGACAATCAGGATTTCCTGAGCCAGGTGGTATTTATGGGACAAATGGATTTCCGCGGCGTCGTATTAAAAATTAAAAGAAAAATTAAAATAAAATAATAAAAAACGCCAAAAAGTACATTAAACTAAAATGGTAACTAATAAAAATTTGCAGGGTTACATAGCCGGTAAAGAAAAGTACAAAAGCACACTATAAATACAATTCGCCCATACGCGAAATACAAAATAAAAATAAAAAATGGAAAATAAAGGATTACGAGAAGCTCTTAAGAGCCAAATATTGGCTCTTTACTATTTATACTGGGAGTGTTCATAAGTATTTACATAGTAATGTTTGAATATGTGCTTAACTCTAATATTTACTGTTCAAGTATATTATTTTGATACTCAAGGCAATATCATGGAATATCTATTTGTTCATGTCAAATAGGACACCGAATTATATGCTTACCTCTCAGAGGTTTTGTGACAACAAAAAATTACGCATGAGGCGCCCAGCCGCGCAGGCCGAACTCCTTGATGTGTTACTCTTATCCGTAGTGATCGGGCCTCAAATCTTCGCTTCTCGCCAGACACATTTTTAGAGCACAGCTCGGTCGAACTCGCAAGCGTTACTATCTCAAGCTTGTTTGTTAAGTTTAGTTGATCAAAACTATATACTTGATTTCTAGTCTACTAATAGTTATGTCTCGGATTAGGATAGAAGTGTGTAGTTGAGCATTAGACTTCACGGTGTTCACTAATTGAAGGAGAAGATCTACTGAAGAGCTTGGAGGAACTTCATCAACAAAAGGTATGTGCAGACTAAAACTTATCTATCACTCAGAAGTCTATTCAATTCTATCTTCTGATGAGACTAAGTCTTATAACTATATAGACTTTGTGTTATACACATTTGAAATTTCAGAGTCAAGTTTATCTCGTTTATATATTTCTCGAAATACAAGTTTAAAGCTTAGAAAGCTTCATCATCTATTTGAAAAGTTTAGTTGTAAACAATTTATTTGTTGGAAACTAAATATTAAGTCAAGATGATCATGCGAAAATTACCTTGAACATCTTACATGATTTGTGTGAGACAATCATTTGATGTTAACTTGGGAAGTTTCGTATTGATCAATTATTCATGAAAAAGCGGGGGTCTAACAACCACGCCCAATATTTCGTTTAGGCAATCTGTATGAACTAACTCAAATATAATTCCAAAAGAATTAACTAGACAATCAGACTCAATCAAGGAAAAAATATCCAAGAGTTATATCTTCGTTTCTCAATGTAATCAGCAAATCAAACAGATAGAAATCCGTGAGCCTGATTATTATGAGAAACAACTTGAATGGTACCAAAGAACAATGTTCAAGTGTCAATCAATTTCAATCAACAACCAAAGGTTGGATTTACCAATTGATTGAACTACGCACAACCTATGATATTTCAATTATATAGAAAATATAACGCGGAAAAGAAATAACACAGATGCCAGAAGTTTTGTTAACAAGGAAACCGCAAATGCAGAAAAACCCAGGGACCTAGTCCAGATTTAAACACCACACTGTATTAAGCCGCTAGAGACTCTAGCCTACTACAAGTTAACTTCGGACTGGAATGTAGTTGAGCCCTAACTAATCTCACACTGATTATGGTACAGTCGCGTTCCATACGCCTCTGAATCCCAGCAGGACTCTACGCACTTGATTCCCTTAGCTGATCTCACCCACAACTAAGAGTTGCTACTTCCCAAAGTCGAAGACTTGATAAACAAATATGTCTCCCACAGAAAAGTCTATTAGAATAAATAAATCTGTCTCCCACAGAAATATACCTACGAAGCTTTTGTTCCGTCTTTTGATAAATCAAGGTGAACGGGAACCAATTGATAATCCGGTCTTATATTCCCGAAGAACAACCTAGAAATATCAATCACCTCACAATAACTTAATTATATGGTAGTAGAACAAGTTATTGTGGAATCACAAAGAATGAGACGAAGAGCTTTGTGATTAGTTTATATATCTTACCCATCGGAGATAAATCTCGAGCAAATCTTAGAGAAGATATTACTCAATACGATAGAACAAAGTAAGATCAGAACACGCAACTACAGAGAAAATAGTTGGGTGCGGCGAGTAATCCCAATGAAGTCTTTAAGTCGTTAACCTATAATGGTTTTAGGAAAAACCTAGGTTAAAGGAGAATCGACTCTAGTCGCAACTAGTATCACTAGGGTTGTACATGGTACAGTTTGGCACGGTTTTAGTCTAAACCAGTACCAAAACCGTAGGTTTCTCAATTTCTCAAACTGTACCATGCCAACTTCTATTCGGTTCGGTTTGGAACCGAACTGTCACGGTTTGGTATAAAACCATGGGATTACCAAATCCGTTAGTTCTGTAAGCTCTAAGAAACTGACAGTTCAGAATTTGATAGAAGACAAAAAAAAAAAGCAAGACCAAAGATACATTCGTACTACAAAAAAAAAATAGTTCAACATTTTCTCAAATGTTTAAACATTTAAGACAATGTTGACAAATTGCCATTATAGAAGATGCTTTTTCTCTTATGAAGTGACCGTCCGTCCAAACCCATGAAGTTACTTTACGTGTCTTGTCAACCTCGGTAACATCAGATTCAGCAACAGTAGAAGGTACATTACCATCACCAGCAACAGTATCTTGTGAATCATGTGTAGAAGGAGGTACATGGGGTGGTGGTGGTGGTGGAGGACGAGGTGGCACCATTGTACTTGAAGAAGTAGAATCCTGCAAAAAAAAAAATAGAAGACTTTCACTGCCAGTTCATAGCATACATTAAAGTTTTATAAAACTAGATGATAAGAAAAACATGATAAGAAAATACAACACTATCTACTCTCAAAATAAACCAGAAATCAAGTTCTTAATGAGGCTAAGAGCTCATTTTTATTATCTATGTATCAACGTATCTAACAAGAAAATCATGAACTCTACAAAACATTATATCTACGACTAAAATGAGAAGTAAAAAAGCGAAGAACAGAAAGAGGAGGATAAGTATCAATGACTTACTGCTGGTAGTAGTAGTAGTGGATCCATGGAGGTGGTGAACTGGTAGTTTTGCGGTAGCGCATGACCATGAGAATAACTTGTCTCCAAAAATGTAAAAATGATATAGAAAAGAGGATTAAGAATTAGGGCAAGCTATTAGTTTTAAGGAAATAGAGAAGGGTAGATGGAGGGTATAGATTAAATATAAAGATTATATCTACGGCTATGCATTAACGGTTTTACCAATGGTGTAACAGTTCAGTTTTGCGCAAAACCAACTCCGAAACTGTTATGGTCGGTTTATTGATTTTTTGAACTGTCCCATTACCATGATATAAATGGTACGGTTCGGTTTGCCTTTAACGGCTCGGTTCGGCTCGGCTTGACTGTTAAACCGGAACCATGTACAACCCTAAGTATCACATAGGAGGTGTGAGGATTAGGTTTCCCAGTTGCTAGAGTTCTCCCTCATATAGTCTTCAAATTAGGGTTTGATAACTTTGGGAATAAAGCAATCAATATTCGACGTTAGAAGAAACCTGATTTAAGATTCAAGCTAATATCTTTCCACCGTTAGATGGTCTTAGCTTGTTACACACAAATGAAATATACTTTCATTAAGATATGGGTAACCGTACCTAAACGTGTATATTGAGTTGGCTCAATAACAGTTAATCGAAGTTAGCCATATGAACACTTTTGTATTAACCATGTTCATCTTAACACTTCTAGATCAATTGATAATCAAATGAATCTAATTGTGTTACTCATAGAGTTGTTCAATTGTTTATATTCTCATATAAGTATACAAGACACAATTGAAGCAAAATCGGATAGATTCAAAAGAATCAATTCATGAACAATTTAGCCACGATTTGCAAAGATTGCATTCCTTAATATATAAATGTATTTGTTCATGAGTATGAAATCATACTTATCCGATTTAAGAACTTGAACCACTTAAGTTTGCAAACAAGTACGCAAATTTAAGTTCCGGACATTGGTCACAAGCCGACAGTTTGCAAACGGGTACGCAAACTTTAGCTCCGGATCGAACTCAGTTGAAACCGTTTGCGAACGGTACGCAAACTTGGTTCCCGGACTTCAAAAGTTAAATCAGTGTGCGAACGGGTATGCAAACTTAAGTACCTTGACTTTAACAGTTGAATAAGTTTGCGAACGGATATGCAAACTTCCGGTCCTGAATTCCATCAAAACAGTTCATACACTAAGTACACAAACCGTAAAGTATCCAGACATGGGTTTTAGCTCTTAACTCCTATTTCAATCATTGAAACATTCTTAGAAGACGAAAATAGCCGTCTCATACAAACTATTAGCTTATAAGCAATTTTCAAGTGATTGAATGATCAGTACGAAACATTCCGAGTCTACATCAAATGACTGTCTCGCACAAATCATGTAAGATATTACCAGGTGATTTTCACATGAGCATCTTTTGACTTTCATCAAGAATAATGATGAACGTAGCTAAAGCAAAAAGCTTTCCAACACATATTTCGAGAAAGATATAAGCGAGGTAAACTCAGCTCGAAATATTAAATGTGTATAATGTAAAGTCTATATACCTATACGACTTTTGTCTCAATAGGAGCTAGAATAGAATGGACTTCTGAGTGATAGATGAGTTCAAGTCTTCACATACCTTTTGTTGATGAAGTTCCACAAGCTCCCCTTAGTAGTTCTTCGTCTTCAATCGATGAACGCCGTGAAGTTTAAAGCTCAACTACACATTCTATTATAATCCGAGACATAGTTGTTAGAGTACTACTCGGTCGAACTCGCAAGCATTGCTATCTCAAGCTTGTTTTTCAGTGTTAGTGATCAAAACTATAATTCTTAATTTCTAGTCTACTTATAGTAATGTCTCGGACTAGGATAGATTGTTTAGTTGAGCATTAGACTTCACGGCGTTCACCAATTGAAGACGAATAACTACTAAGGAGAGCTTTTGGAACTTCATCAACAAAAGGTATGTGGAGACTAAAACTCATCTATCACTTGGAAAGTCTATTTCTACTCTATCTCCTATATTGAGACAACAGTCGTATTACTATATAGTTGTCGATTATATACATTTGAGATTTCGAGCTGAGATTATCTCGCTTACATATTTCTCGAAATATGTGTTGGTAAGCTTTCGCTTCAACCAAGCTCATCTTATATTCTTGACGAAAGTCAAAAGATGATCATGTGAAAATCGCCGCGTAACATCTTACATGGTTTGTGTGATACAATCATTTAGTGTAGACTTGGAATGTTTCGTTATGATTATTTCAATAACTTGAAAATTGCATTGATGCTAATAGTGTGTGAAAACGGATATTGTCATCCTCTAAGAAAGTTTCAATGATTGAAATAGAGTTTAGAATACTTATCCATCATTGGATTATAAACATAATGTGCATTCTTGCATGTATGTGATCCATGACCGGAACTAAAGTATGCATACCCGTATGCGTACTTGAAGTTGTGAAATTCCGTGTACCAAGTACACATACCGGTACGCATACTTGCGTAAGGTATAGGCCCGGGAATTTCTACTGGGTTTTGGAAGTGTACTTAAGTATGCGTACAAGTTCGCATACTGGCAAAACCAAACTCAGACCGCTACTTAGGTATGCGTACACGTATGCATACTTGAGTGGTTAAAGTTCTAAAATCGGTTGGCTCATGAACGAATACATTTATATATTAAGGAATGCATTCTTTGCAAGCCGTGTTATAATGTTCATGAATTGATTCGAGTGAATCAAACCGATTTTGCTTCAATTGTGTTCTTGTATACTTCTATGAGAATATAGCAATTGAACAACTATTTAACTAGTTTCATTTGAGTCATTTGAACTAGTTATGGTTAAGATGAATAAGGTTGATATGAGAGTGTTCATATAACTAACCTCGGTTAACTACGGTTGAGCCAACATGGTGTACACGTTTAGGTACGGTTAGTTAAGCCTAAATGAAGTTACATTTCATTTGTGTATAAGAAGCTAAGTTCGATCTAACGGTCGAAAGATATTAGCTTGAATCTAATCAGGTTTTCATCTAACAATGAATATTGAATGCTTTGTTACCAAGGTAACTTAGATTGCAAACCCTGATTTGAAAACTATATAAAGGAGAACTCTAGCAACTGGGAAACCTAATCCCCACACCTCATGTGTGATACTAGTTGTATAAGCTAGAGTCGATTCTCCTTTAACCTTAGCTAGGTTTTTCACGAAACCCTGTAGGTTAACGACTTAAAGAATTCATTGGGATTGTGAAGCCATACCCAACTATTTTCTCTGTAGTTGCGTGTTCTGATCTTGCTGTTTCTATCGTATTTGAGTACTATCTTCTCTAACATTGGCTCGAGATTTAATCACCGATAGGCAAGATAAAAAGTAGTCACAAACATCTTCGTCTCATTGTTTGTGATTCCACAATATCTTGTTTCGCTACCATACGATTAAGATTATTGTGAGGTGATTGATATTTCTAGACTGTTCTTCGGGAATATAAGTCCGGTATATCAATTGGTTCCTGTTCACCTTGAATTATCAAAAGATAGAATAAAACTCATAGGTATTTCTGTGGGAGGCAGATTTATCTATTCCAATAGACTTTTCTGTGTGAGACAGATTTGTTTATCAAGTCTTCGACTTTGGGTCGTAGCAACTCTTGGTTGTGGGTGAGATCAGCTAAGGGAATCAAGTGCGTAGTATCCTGATGGGATCAGAGACGCAAGGAGCGCAACTGTACCTTGAATCAGTGTGAGATTGATTAGGTTCAACTACAATCCAGTCTGAAGTTCATTGGTAGTAGGCTAGTAGTGTCTGTAGCGGCTTAATACAGTGTGGTGTTCAAATCTGGACTAGGTCCCTGCGTTTTTCTGCATTTGCGGTTTTCCTCGTTAACAAAATTCTGGTGTCTGTGTTATTTCTTTTTCGCATTATATTTTGTTATATAATTGAAATATCACAGGTTGTGCGTTGAATCGATCAATTGGTAAATCCAACCTTCGGTTGTTGATTGAAATTGATTGATCCTTGAACATTGGTCTTTTATACCGTTCGATTTACTTATTTTATATTTAATCGGGCTCGCAAATTCCTATTTGCTGATTGCAGATTGAATTGAGAAAGAGAGATACAAAACTCTTTGATATAGTTTTCTTTAGATTGAATCTGATTGTCTAGTTGATTCTCTTGAAAGTATATTGGAGTTTTTCTATTCAGATTGCCAAACGAAATTTTGGGTGTGGTTGTTAGACCTCCGCTTTTTCAATTGGTATCAAAGCAGGCGAACACATTTAAGACCTCATAAGTATGTGTTTGTAGCAATCTGATTTCTGTAAACCTAAGAAGTATCTCACAAACTACCTACATAGAGATGTCTTCCAAAGTTTCTGATTATGCCAAATATCTTGGGTTTCACTCAAAGGATAACTCCTTAGCAGATTCTTCCGAGTCCAAAGGGAAAAATGAGAAAATTGACATCGTATCACAATCTGAAATAGAACTCACCAGATCGTTAAAAAAATCTGCTGATATCATTGATTTCCAGATTCTAAAATCAAGACTCTTGAAGAGAAGAATGATCAACTCATTGATGAATTTGAGAAATCTCATGAAAGAGAACGTGAACTCTATTGCTTTATTGAATCTCTTTCTAACAATATCGAAAAATTGGTTCAAGAAACTACTCTACAGCGTGAAAAGATTAGTATGCTTGAAGATACTGTTAGAGATGACTCAATTAGAGAAGAACATTTAATCAAGGCTCATTCATCAGAAATAAACAATCATCGTGTTGAAAAAGAGAAACTTGTTGCATCTCTTGATGTGCCCAAGAAAAGTGTAACACCTTAAAAAAGGAAAAATCTATTTTGATGAGTAAGTCATCTCTGTACCATCCTCGGATACTCACAAGGTTTTACCCAGCGTGAAGAAAATTCCCTTCGAGGAATTACCCACTGTGAATCACTTGAAAAATTCATATGTCTTTGGAAAAGGTTATGAGTCAAGGCAATTATGTTTCTAATCCACAATGTTGTTCCTTCGTGGTAAAAAGAATCACTTTGCTCTTCATTGTTTTGCTAGAAAGAAACAAATCTCGGATCTTCATTATTTGCTTCTTTTTATCAATGGAGTAAATCGTCGAGGACATCTACAATGAATTTCCTTCCTACGGAAAAACCAAAATTCTTATAAGAATGATCTCTTTTCAAGAAATCGTCACAACTTTCAAGTTCCTCTTCATGGTATAAACTCTTATGCCACAAATGAACACCTTCCATGTTCTTATAGGAACAAGTCGGCAAGCCTAAATCGAGAAGATGGAAATCCTTCAACTCTTCTCCTATGGAACCAATTTCTAGAGGTCCTAGACTTAGTCCTCGAAAAATCCTTTTGATGGAATTTTAAAAGGGATTATCACTAATTCCTCTGGGTTAAGTTACAATCAATAGAAAAAGGGGAATTCTCGATACAAACGCACAAAAGATTTGTATAAATCATCTCCCACAAGTCACAGTGAGAATACTTCACACTTCTTTACCTGATTCCAGGTAATTTAGTCCTTGTATCTATCTTGAGAGTTGCAAGGATGATGATGTGGGAGTCTCAAGATTAGTTGTATGTTTTTATGCGTCTTTATGTTAATTTCTTTCGATCCTGTGATCGTATCTACGGCTCTAATTTGCAAAGAAATTTTCTAAATTATTGAGTCATGATTAACAAGTATTGTGTTTTCTCTAGTTGGATTTATTTTTCCTTCTAAATCCTTTCTTTTTTTTGTGGTAGTTCCACGAACGTCCGTGTCTCCTTCATATGAGTTCATAGGGTTTCCATAACCGAGAGATTCCTTCTCTGTTTACAAAACATATATATAGTCTATATTGTGTTTTTCCATCCCTAACAAAAACTCGTATGGAGAACTCTTCAAGGTCTCAAGAGATTGTGAGTCTTGACATGGAGAAGGACACTCAAGGACGTGATTCGATTCAAGAACTTGCTTTGAAGAAGATGCTTCAAGGAAAGAGCACAACTCCTGGATTGATGAATATGTCAAGGATTTAACTCATTTTCGGGGTGATTTAAAGGTCGAGTTTGTGAATGCAACGGCAAATAAATCATCTTTTGGATGGTCGGCGAATCCTTGCTAATCGAAGAAACTCATCGTGGATGCGTTAAAGCTAGACAACTTGCTCGTGTTGTTGATCGTAAAGTTAATTTTCTAACTCATGATCATGGGGTTTCCACGGTCCAAGAAAATCAAGGAAATCAGCGACACCTTCTATGATGGATTCATTGAAAGGTATGAAGTTATCAAAGAGCGAGTAATAATGTCTAGAAAACTTCTTATGAGAATTTATTCTTGTATTTTTAAGAAGGATAACTAGGTTTTAGAATAGCCATTATTGTGAGTACACATAGCTATTGCCAACTTTTTCATCTTGCAATGTTTCTAGATTTATTTATTTAAATTCTGAAGTTGATTTGGAAGATGATTTTTGCAGATTAATCTTTATGGTTTTATATATTGCAAATTGTTATGGGATATTTTGTTTACGTCCGTGAACCTTGACCGTCACATACTTGTTCCAAAGTTAACTCTATTATATGTCGGTATGAAAGTATTGATAAAAGATAAAATGAACTTTTGACTACAAAAGTTAAGCCTTTTATGTCATTATGCAAATATTGATGGAAGAATGATGAACTTTTGTTTACAAAGATTAAGTCTATTATATGTCATTGTGCAAATAATGATGAAAAATATAATGAATCTTTGATTATTCGCATGATATTGGTCTTTCCCTAATCCACATCTTTGTGCATATACTATGTTGCTCCGTAAGTTCTCTTATGTTGAGGATGACCAATTGAATTGATCCTTTTCCTTTTGGTTAATTCAATTGAGATTTTTGGATACAAATTCATATTCTTATGTGATTTGTTAATATCCAAAGAAATCCTTCTTTTCTCGCAAAAGTAAGGTCGCTCTTGTTGTTCTTTCGGGAATGACAATTAATGGGGGAGAGTTCTTAATTGAACTTGTGCTTAATTGCCAAATCTTTGTGGGGAGTGCGCGGCTGTGGAATATTGTAGGGGTTATCTTGTATCTTTATAAACTCCTTTATGAATGCATTTAGTTTCGACTATATGATGGCATCTAAACAAGTTGATATGTTGTTCTCTTTTGGTCACGAAGTATCTCTATGAAAATTTCATGAGGATCCCACTAGTTTTCGTACCTTTGCTAATTTATATTGACAAAAAGGAGAATTAATGTGTAGTTAACACTACAAATACACATGGTTTGAGATCATTATGTAAGGGGAGTGGTTTTCATTGTGAGATGAAGTATTGACTAAGGGGAGTGATACATATCACCATAGTATTGTTGTCAAAGTTGTGATACAATTGAACTTTGATGTTGTGTAATGATACTATGACACTATATAACAATGATTGAGAGTAATCTGTTTTCTCATGTTATAGCTACGGATCTTCAACAACTATGATGCTCATTTGAACATTTGGAATCATTTTGGATTTTGTATCTTGAAAGTTTTGACTAAAATTGAAGATTTCGAGTAATGTTGAAGACCAAGGAGATCAAGCATTTGGATGAGACCCTTCCAGCTACAAAGTTTATTTATCAAGCTATCTCTCTATCTTTCGTAAAGAATCTAAAGCATGTGATAATGCCCTATTTTTGAATAGGAATATCAATGTTGAGTTTTTTTGGTTTGATATCGGGATTTTTAAATTTATCACCGTCGTGAAGGAAGATATTGCTCGTCTTATGTATTGATAGATTATAGTTTGTCATTGGAGTACTTGAAAGTAAAGACACTTGTGCGTTTTTTTTCCGGGATATAGAAGATTTGATTCGAGCACTTTATAATGATTTTGAAGAACCAAGGACTAAGGACAACATACATTTTGTCACTTAAAAATTGACAAATGTTGGGGTCCAATTGAGTCATTTAGATTACAAAATTGGAATATGTATTCAAACGTGAGCTTACAACTCTCCAGGTTCCACACCAAGAATATGTATGTCTCTTAAATTGTAATATGGTTTCGTTTATTTTTGGGGATATGAAGTATAAAAATGTCATTTTTGATAGTTTTAGAAAGATAAGGTGATTTGATTAAATTCTATAATGAGGTGTTTGGGAAAAGCGTTGCTAATCTCAATCTTGTTTGTCTTTAGAATGTAATTATGGATGATTATTTTGTGTTCATGTTAGTGATCAAAACTGATAAGTCTTGATTTCTAGTATTCGAGAAGATTAGATTTTGATACTTATGAAAAAGATAATGTCTCTTTTAGGACTAGGATAGATTGATATGTATAATTTAATATTATTTATCTAGTTGAGCATTAGAGTTCACGGCAGATTTTTGGGTTTTTTCACCAATAAAAATTGAAGACGAAGAACTACTAAGGAGAGCTTGTGGAACTTCATCAACAAAAGGTATGTGGAGAGCTTGTTTGTCTAAAACTCATTTCTATCACTTGGAAAGTCTATTTCTTGTCCTTTATCTCCTATCATTGAGACAAAAGTTGTATTACTATATAGTTGTCGATTATATACATTTGAGATTTCGAGCTGAGATTATCTCGCTTATATATTTCTCGAAATATGTGTTGGTAAGCTTTCGCTTCAACCAAGTTCATCTTATATTCTTGACGAAAGTCAAAAGAGGATAATGTGAAAATCGCTGCGTAACATCTTACATGGTTTGTGTGATACAATCATTTGGTGTAGACTTGGGATGTTTCGTTATGATTATTTCAATAACTTTAAAACTGCATTGATGCTAATAGTGTGTGAAAGAGGCTATTGTCATCCTCTAAGAAAGTTTCAATGATTGAAATATAGTTTAGAATACTTATCCATCATTGGATTATAAACATAGTGTGCATTCTTGCATGTATGTGATCCATGACCGAAACTAAAGTATGCATACTCGTATGCGTACTTGAAGTTGTGAAAATCCGTGTACCAAGTACACATACCTGTACGCATACTTGCGTAAGGTATAGGTCCGAGAATTTCGGGCTGGTTTTGGAAGTGTACGTAAGTATGCGTACATGTTCGCATCGGCAAACCCAAACTCGGACCGCTACTAGGTAGGTATGCATACTTGAGTGGTTAAAGTTCTAAAATCGGTTGGCTCATGAAATAATACATTTATATATTAAGGAATGCATTCTTTGCAAACCGTGGCTATAATGTTCATGAATTTATTCGAGTGAATGAAACCGATTTTGCTTCAATTGTGTTCTGTATACTTCTATGAGAATATTGCAATTGAACAACTCTTTAACTAGTTTCATTTGAGTCATTTTAACTAGTTATGGTTAAGATGAATAAGGTTGATATGAGAGTGTTCATATAACTAACCTCGGTTAACTACGGTTGATCCAACATGGTGTACACGTTTAGCTACGGTTACTTAAACCTAAATGAAGGTACATTTCATTTGTGTATAACAAGCTAAGTTCGATCTAGCAGTTTGAAAGATATTAGCTTGAATCAAATCGAGGTTTTCATCTAACAAGTGAATATTGATTGCTTTGTTACCAAGGTAACTTAGATTGCAAACCCCGATTTGAAAACTATATAAAGGATAACGTATAACTGGGAAACCTAATCCCCACACCTCATGTGTGATACTAGTTGTATAAGCTAGAGTCGATTCTCCTTTAACCTTAGCTAGGTTTTTCGAAACCTTGTAGGTTAACGACTTAAAGACTTCATTGGGATTGTGAAGCCATACCCAACTATTTTATATGTAGTTGCGTGTTCTAATCTTGTTGTTTCTATCGTATTTGAGTACTATCTTCTCTAAGATTGGCTCGAGATTTGATCACCGATAGGAAAGATAAAACGTAGTCACAAACATCTTCGTCTCATCATTTGTGATTCCACAATATCTTGTTTCGCTACCATACGATTAAGATTATTGTGAGGTGATTGATATTTCTAAAGTTTGTTCCGGGAATATAAGTCCGGTATATCAATTGGTTCTTGTTCAACTTAATCTATCAAAATAAGGAACAAAACTCGTAGGTATTTCTGTGGGAGACAAATTTATATATTCCAATATACTTTTCGGTGTGAGACAAATTTATTTATCAAGTCTTCGACTTTGGGTCGTAGCAACTCTTGGTTGTGGGTGAGATCAGCCAAGGGAATCAAGTGCGTAGTATCCTGATGGGATCAGAGACGCAAGGAGCGCAACTGTACCTTGAATCAGTGTGAGATTGATTAGGGTACAACTACAGTCCAATCCGAAGTTCATTGGTAGTAGGTTAGTGTCCGTAGCGGCTTAATACGGTGTGGTGTTCAAATGCGGACTAGGTCATTGCGTTTTTACGCATTTGCGGTTTTCCTCGTTAACAAAATTCTGGTGTCTCTGTGTTATTTCTTTTCCGCATTATATTTTGTTATCTAATTGAAATATCACAGGTTGTGCGTTGAATCGATCAATTGGTAAATCCAACCTTTGGTTGTTGATTGAAATTGATTGATCCTTGAACATTGGTCTTTGGTACCGTTCAAGTTACTTCTCTTATATTCAATCAGGCTCCCAATTCCTATTTGATGATTGCAGATTGAATTAAGAAAGAGAGATACAAAACTCTTTGATATACTTTTCTTTAGATTGAGTCTGACTGTCTAGTTGATTCTCTTGAAAGTATATTGGAGTTTGTATATTCAGATTGCCAAACGAAATTTTGGGTGTGGTTGTTAGACCTCCGCTTTTTCAATTGGTATCAAAGCAGGCGAACACATTTAAGACCTCATAAGTATGTGTTTGTAGCAATCTGATTTCTGTAAACCTAAGAAGTATCTCACAAACTACCTACATAGAGATGTCTTCCAAAGTTTCTGATTATGCCAAATATCTTGGGTTTCACTCAAAGGATAACTCCTTAGCAGATTCTTCCGAGTCCAAAGGGAAAAATGAGAAAATTGACATCGTATCACAATCTGAAATAGAACTCACCAGATCGTTAAAAAAATCTGCTGATATCATTGATTTCCAGATTCTAAAATCAAGAATCTTGAAGAGAAGAATGATCAGCTCATTGATGAATTTGAGAAATCTCTTGAAAGAGAACGTGAACTCTATTGCTTTATTGAATCTCTTTCTAACAATATCGAAAAATTGGTTCAAGAAACTACTCTACAGCGTGAAAAGATTAGTATGCTTGAAGATACTGTTAGAGATGACTCAATTAGAGAAGAACATTTAATCAAGGCTCATTCATCAGAAATAAACAGTCATCGTGTTGAAAAAGTGAAACTTGTTGCATCTCTTCGATGTGCCCAAGAAAAGTGTAACACCTTAAAAAAGGAAAAATCTATTTTGATGAGTAAGTCATCTCTGTACCATCCTAGGATACTCACAAGGTTTTACCCAGCGTGAAGAAAATTCCCTTCGAGGAATTACCCACTGTGAATCACTTGAAAAATTCATATGTGCTGGAAAAGGTTATGAGTCAAGGCAATTATGTTTCTAATCCACAATGTTGTTCCTTCTGTGGAAAAAGAATCACTTTGCTCTTCATTGTTTTGCTAGAAAGAAACGAATCTCAGATCTTCATTATTTGCTTCTTTCTACTATCAATGAAGTAAATCGTACGATGACATCTACAATGAATTTCCTTCCTACGAAAACCGAATTCTTATAAGGATGATCTCTTTTCAAGAAATCGTCACAGGTTGCAAGTTCCTCTTAATGGTATAAACGTTTATGCCACAAATGAACACCTTCCCTGTTCTTATAGGAACAAGTCTGGCAAGTCTAAATTGAGAAGATGGAAATCCTTCAACTCTTCTCCTATGGAACCAATTTCTAGAGGTCCTAGACTTAGTCCTCAGAAAAATCCTTCTGATGGACTTTTAAAAGGGATTATCACTAATTCCTCTGGGTTAAGTTACAATCAATGGAAAAAGGGGAATTCTCGATACAATTACAAACGCACAAAAGATTTGTACAAATCATCTCCCACAATTCGCAATGAGAATACTTCTCACTTCTTTACCTGATTTCAAGTAATTTAGTCCTTTTATCTATCTTGAGAGTTGCAAGGATGATGATGTGGGAGTCTCAATATTAGTTGTATGTTTTTATGTGTCTTTATGTTAATTTCATTCGATCCTGCTGATCGTATCTCTGGCTCTAATTAGAAATGAAGTTTTCTAAATTTTTGATCCATGATCAACAAGTATTGTGTTTTCTATAGTTTTTTTTTTTCTTCTTCTAAATCCTTTCCTATTTTGTGACCGGTCCACGAACGTCCGTGTCTCCTTCATATGAGTTCATAGGGTTTCCATAACAAGAGATTCTTTCTCCTGTTTACAAAACATATATATAGTTTATATTGTGTTTTTCCATCCCTAACAAAAACTCATATGGAGAACTCTTCAAGGTCTCAAGAGATTGGGAGTCTTGACATGGAGAAGGACACTCAAGGACGTCATTCGATTCAAGAACTTGTTTTGAAGAAGATTCTTACAAGGAAAGAGCACAACTCCTGTATTAATGAATCTGTCAAGGATTTTACTCGTTTTCAGAGTGATTCAAAGGTCGAGTTTGAGAATCTTCAACTGCAAATAAATCATCTTTTGGATGGTCAGGCCAGAATCCTTGCTAATCAACAGATCTTGATAAGGAATCAGAAGAAACTTATCGTGGACCGTGTTAAAGCTAGACAACTTGCTCGTGTTGTTGATCGTAAAGTTAGTGTTCTAACTCATGATCATGGGGTTTCCACGGTCAAGAAAATCAAGGAAATCAGCGACACCTTCTATGATGGATTCATTGAAAGGTATGAAGTTATCAATGAGCAGTAATATTGTCTAGAAAACTTCTTATGAGAATTTATTCTTGCATTTTTAAGAAGGATAACTAGGGTTTGGAATAACCATTATTGTGAGCACACATAGCTATTGCCAACGTTTTTATTTGTCATCTATCATGATTGATTGATTATCATATTTGATTTAGAAGTGTTAGATGAATATGGCTAAGCTAAAAGTGTTCATATGGCTAACTTCGGTTAACTGTTATTGAGCCAACTTGTTATACACGTTTAGCTACGGTTCACCCATATCTAAATATAGGTATATTTCATTTGTGTGTATCAAGCTAATACCATCTAACGTGGAGATTGATTAGTTATTTTCTAAGCAAACTTAGCTTGAATCTTAAATCAGGAGTTCATCCAACGGTGGATATTGATTGCTTTGTTACTAAGATATCTTAGCTTTGATTGTAAGCAACCCTAATTTGAAAGACTATATAAGAGGTACTCTAGCATCTGGGAAACCTAATCCCGACACTCTTGTGTGTCCTAGTTGCAAACTAGAGTCGATTCTCCTTTAACCCAGGTTTCTAGTTCTTTTGAAAAACCATTATAAGGGTTAACGACTTAAAGACTTCATTTGGGATTCGTGAAGCCAGGTCCAACTATTAGTTGCATATCATGATCTTACTTTTTCTATCGTACTGCGTTTATTCTTCTTTAAGGTTTTCTCGAGATTTATCACCGATAGGTAAGATATAAAAAGTAATCACAACAGTTCTTCGTCCCAGACTCTTGTGATTCCGCAATAACTTCTTCTGTTAATCAATTAGGCATATTTTTACTAAAACTAAGAACATACATTATGCAACAGAATATTCTCGTATCAACAAAATATTTTTTCTCGATTTCTTACATTATTAAATTTAAAACATTGTATGAAACAATCACATCCAAGTAAATTTATAAAAGTATAAGAGTAGTTCTATATAGACAACATAAAAAACAACATCAAAACAATATATCCTACGGAGGGTGATGATGGACCCGTTGGAGCAATGAGTCCCATACTGAATGCCATGAGACCCAACATAAAGAAAATTGTGTGAGTGTACGACTTTTACATTGTTAGTTTGCACGGTACATGGATTCTTTTTTTTTAATAAGAAAATAGTGCATTACCAGAAGGTAATTACTCAACCGATACAAACTGGCATGCAGAGATGCCTCCAGCATCATGCATAGACCTTTGGGAGCAATCCCAAGCAATGTCATTTTCGTTTACTTTACAGACCGAAGATAGTTAAATAATAACATTATGTTTGGACATTTCCAATTGAAATTATCTAAATGGCTAGATTTCTAGTTAAGCTAGCTAGGTTGACTGCTGTATTGTTCCGATCTTTAGGGATTTTGATCAGCTTTCCCAGGACAAAAGAGATTGCTTCGAAAATTTCATACTTCATTTGATGGAAACCCAGTTGAATCTTCCTTGCGTTTGATTTGTACTCATTCTCCGCTTTCTTCGGACTCGCATCATCTTGACTCTTTAAAAGTCTATGTTAGCTCTTTACAACTCTTTGAATTTTTGAAAATATAATACTAATTCTGATCTATATAGAATTTTTGAAAGTATAATACTAATTTTATTTCTATAAAAGTGAAAATAACATTTTTTTTGCAGAAACCAAGGAAGTTTCTCTTGGTTTTCTAACAGATGATGACAGAGACTTGAGGCCGGCTGATATCCTTGTTCTCAACTGGGAGAATGGTCAAGATATTTGTATGGATGTTACATGTGTCTTGCCTTTCACTGGTGAAGGTGTCCGCTCTTTCGTCACTGGGAAGGCTATTTCTAGTGTTGTATCACGAAAACGTACTAAATACCTTGACAAGTGTGTTTCACACGGCTATGTGCTGGGTGTCCTAGCTTTCTCTACTTTAGGAGAACTCAGTAAAGACACTTTGTGTTTTTTCAAGCGTCTAAAAAATTGTTTGGTTAGCAACGACGCTAGTAGTGCTTGGGTAGTATTATTTTTCATAGATTAGGCATTGCTATTCAAAAGGGAGTTGGATCCCACCTTGTTGCTAGGTTACCAACCAAGAACTTTGTATGATTATTATTACTAGGTTAAAAAAAAAAAAAGAACGGAAATGTTATTTTTAATAAAAACGAAATAATTGTTGTTTAAAAAAAAAAAAAAAAGCTTACCGGATGTTTCCAATTTGGGTATAATTGAAAAGGGGTAAGTTTCTGGCACAAAATCGTACTATGGAAGACCTACCGGACTGCCAACTGATGTGTTATTCACTTATTCTTGTCCATCCTTCATCCTTGGCTGCTTGCTCCAAGGGGGATACCATATATTCAATTGGTAACATGTAAGGTATGCAACACAGGTACGCACAAATTGTAGTCAGTCCTGTGACATAGAGTCCAAGTTCTGGTCATCCGCCAATCACCAAGTGGTCTGGTGGTTGTCATGCTCCTTCCCACCGCGGAGGTAGGGGTTCGAACCCTGTAATTGTTGAAATCCACTCCAATTTAAGGAGTTTGGAGGTAGTCTAGGGACCACTAATCTGGGGCATAAAAAAAAAAAAAAGAAAAAAAAATTCTGGTCATCCGGCAGCAGTAGGGCATATTAAATGTCCCACCTACACAACACTCATACAGGACAACATCCTTTTAACTTGATTGGAACCGTCTTTAAAGCAGCAAGAAAAGGAAAAAATAAAAGAAGCCCAAATGGGGTTGATGGATTGGTGGTGAATCGTGATAAAAAAAGATTGGTCTTTTTCCTCTGACTAAGTTTCTCATTTTCTCTGTACACACTACCCACGATATATATAAATAAATAACTAAACAAGGCCAAGAACTTAGGTTTTTTCATCTCCTGAAACTGGAGATTCGGGTCTGGTTTTGTTTTTGTCCCACTGCAATAACATTAACACCAACAACAAAAAAATAATATTATGTGGATTCCACCTGCTTCTAACAACCTCACAAGAAGATAAAAATGGTGCATTTTTAAGATTCACTTCCCCGATCATCACTGTTTTAGCCTTTTAGGTCTGTTTTTCTCACTCTCTCTTGCATAAATTTTTTTTTGGGGTTTTTTGTTTTTTAAAATCCGAGGGTTTTTTATTTTAATTTAATGTTAGGTTCTTCTCCTCTTTTTGCAGGTTATATTATAACTTTATCTTCTGCGCTTTGAATGAATTGAGGTGAGTTTTTGTTATCATTTTTTTACTTTTCATTTTTCATTTCTGGATTTGTAACGATCTGTAATGGTTCGATAAATTCGTAAGTTGGGTTTCTTCCTGATCATTTTCTTTTTGATCCCTCTCCATTCTAGGGCATTTAAGTTGTTCTTTGTATCTTTTTGGGTTTTGGGATCTTAGGTCTGAGTAAATTTTTATTTTTATTTTTTTGAATTTTGTTATCCTTAGGGTTGGAAAATGTATGAGTTTTAAAGGTTGAAGCCCTCCAAGTTTCTTGGGCCAGTACAGTTGGTGGTGTTAGATTTAGATTCATCGACAGAATGTGCGAGATTGAGCATTAATTACTTTTAATTGTTTATTATTTCTCTTCCTTGAGATTTATAGGGTTTTTACATCAGGTATTTGAGCTTGAGGTTTGGAATGATACACTCACACACATACTGTGAAAAAAATTGGTGAATGGGGATTCAGACGATGGGGTCTCAAGGTGGTAACAGTCAGCATTCTCAGTTCCTGCCGTTAGCGAGGCAAGGATCATTGTATAATCTTACGCTTGATGAGGTTCAAAACCAGCTAGGAGACTTAGGAAAACCTTTAAGTAGCATGAACCTAGATGAGCTACTAAAGAATGTGTGGACGGCCGAAGCCAATCAGGGTGTAGGAATGGACGCGGAGAATACAGCTCAAAATGAACAACATGCTTCAGCTTCTGCTTTACAGCGTCAAGCGAGCCTTAACTTAACTAGGGCTCTTAGCAAGAAAACGGTCGATGAGGTGTGGAAAGATATACAGCAAGGTCAGAAAAATGACACAGAAGAGTTGAAAGCTGCTCAGGAAAGACAACAAACTCTAGGTGAGATGACACTGGAAGATTTCTTGGTGAAAGCAGGGGTTGTCGCTGAAGGTCCAGGGGATAAGAAAAATGAAGGGGCTACTGGTGTAGGAGTTGATTTAATGGCAGCACCTCCTCAGAGTTTCACTCAGCAAGCTCCATGGATGCAGTACCAGGTCCCTGCAATACATCAACATCAGCAGCAACAACAGCAACAAAATATGATGGGAATTTTCGCTCCAGGTCGTCCAGTTCCGCAGCCTCTTGCTCTAGCTACAAGTCCAATTTTGGAAGTCACCTATTCTGACAACCAAATGGCTTTGTCATCTCCTATAGCCTTGTCAGATACACAAACACCTGGGCGAAAAAGGGTTGCCCCAGGAGGAGACATGATTGAGAAAACTGTAGAGAGAAGGCAGAAAAGGATGATTAAGAACAGGGAGTCTGCAGCCAGGTCACGAGCTAGGAAGCAGGTTGGTTCTCTTGCTATTCAGTTAGCTGTGGAGTTCCAATAATTGTTCTATTCTAGTATATATAAGTAGCTTAATAAATGGTTTGGGCAGGCTTACACTAATGAGCTGGAGAACAAGGTTTCGCGTCTGGAAGAGGAAAATGAAAGGCTCAGGAAACAGAAGGTAGATGCCTGTTTTCTATTTGTTATTTTTGTTTGTTTGTTTGTGCTTCTTGCATTTCATTTCATTTCTTTGTGGTGGCTATATCTTCTGGAAGTTTTAATACTGATCATTGCGATATAAATCAGACTAGCAGGGTTTAGACGAATCGAGTGATTTCTGTATGAAATCTAGTGTCTAAATTCTGAATGAGGGTTTTAGATGGGCCAAAACTTGGTTTTATTTTCTGATGCACCTGTGACATAGTACTGATCAAATTTGTCTAAACAGAAAGTTGTTGTTATTACCGTGCAATTAGTGTGCCGCCTATCCTGTGGAGAATATATTAAATTCAGGTTTTTAAGGCTGTGGAGTTGTTTTAGAGTAGTTTCAATGCAAATTATCATACAAACATACCTCCACAATGATGTTCCGGACCTTTTAAGTTGGGAGTGTAACCAGTTTGTCATTAATTATGTAATATTTGTAGCTGTGAACCACAAAAGATACCTAATTATATTCATAGCTCTCACAGAAGTCATGGACAGCTCCCAAACCTTTGTCTTTTTGACTCCCATCATAATCGTTATTCTTCTGTTTTATTGGCCTACCTTTTGTAGTGGTGATTGGGTGCCTAACCACCTTTACTGGGACGAAGTTAACGTTTGTTGCTTTTTACATGTTTATGCTATTTATCTCTTTTGAATAGTGCTACGGTTAGTGATTACGCTACCAAAAGAAATAAATGATGGCACTCCCAAAACTAGTCCAGGTTAGTGTCTTGACCAAGTTCCAATATTAAGCATATTCCGAGAAGCCAAGGTCATTCATTTGTGGAACCAGCATCTTTTAGAGTTACGAAATGAGTCATTGCACAGTTGTAAGAAGTTAAGTTTATGAGTGTCATCTTATCCACCAAATCCAAGTATTAGATGCCAACCATGTTTCGATGCTGGTGTTAGTTTCTACAGTCTTAGTTTTTTTTTGCCAAGACTGGGATTTTTTATTCTGACTTGGTGAGATCTTGATTTGACTTCAGTATATTGGAGAAATCATAAATAGTGCACATAAAAATAGGAATAACAATCTTCATGAAGCGTTTGTGATGTATGCCAAATTTCTTATACTACGTGGGATGACAAGTCTTCATATGATTGCTCACAACTTTGGATCCTCTGTCATTTGCTTGTAGTTCCAGGAGGTGTAATTTTTGTACGTCGAATAGTTCATGAAATTTAGTAAAAACGGTTATCTACTCCCATGTTTTTACCTTTCCTGTTGGATATTCAACATCCCCTTTCCTCTCGGTTTGTTGCAGGAGCTGGATACAATATTACCATCTGCACCACCGCCTGAGCAGAAGTATCAGCTTCGAAGAACAAGCTCAGCCCCTTTCTAAACTGGACTTGTGTGTTCATACAAAATGTTCTTTACAGTATAGGCAGACTGCACTGGGGTTGTTCCTTGATATTTTGCTTTAGAAAATTCTTGGGAGCCTGACCCATAATTTCTCAGCTTCTCGAACAACTTTTGGAGCTATCTTTCTCAAGCTAGCAAGGGCGCCTTAGAAATATCTGAAACCTGCTGTTTAGTGTTGTTTAGATTCTGCCCCTGCTATTGAATTGAGGCTTTGGTTGTATGTACATGTTCACCGCTCACTTATTGTAGAACTCACAGAACAATAGTTTTTTTCATTGTGTGCTATTAGATGTTTCTAAATGTACGTCGCGGTTTTATATATTGGTTAACGTTCTTGTTTCCTTAATTCCATGGTTTATTGTTCTGTCCTTGTTTCCTTAATCCAAGTTCAGTGTGTATACCCTTTTTAAAGAATGAGGGAAGGTTTCTGATTCTCTAAGCAAATCAAAGACCTGAAACTGCTACTGCAGGCATTGTCTTGGATCCGCTGGACATGTTCTGCCTGTTTGTACTTGACAGTTGCTAACCATCCAATTTTGTTTTTAAGCCTGATTTTGAACATCACTGCAGGACAACTTAGCTCAATTAAGGGGCCAATACAGTGATTGGCTTTCTGACTAGCCTGTACGAAAGATTCAGCTCGACTGACAGCCAAAACAAACTGATACAATCGGCACCCTATCGGATTGTTTGTTCGAATGGGGCTTGACTATTGAATTGATTTGTCCTAAACCTGAGGCAGACCTGAGCAAATGAAAATAATTGGATTAGAAGCTGGTCCAATCTTGGGTCGAACTGAATCGGATTTAAAGACAAAAATTCAGTCCCTACCCTCGCAGGCTCGCACCAGAAATTACGTTGCTGTTTTGTTGCCATGACCACTTCCGTTTCAACGTATACACTGGGTAGGTTGTCAACGTAGATCTGGTACTAGGATGGGGTGACCATTAAAGTGTTTAGTTTAAAGAGCATGGCGCAAATACAAGGGTTCTTTCCTCTTGTTAGTGAACACCTTCACCAAGACGAAAGGCGGAAAGGGTCGATATAACTCTTTCATAGACACTATTAAGTACATAACAATTTATTCGGCTGATTATACATAACCACTATGAGTGGCACACAAATGGAAAAACAGCAGCAATTGCTGATAACAATCAGAATAACATCTGCAACCGCTGTATGGGCCATCCGCCAAAATTGAGTCACTGCATGCACTGCTAAAAAACTTAATGGCGCAGCAGTGAACACGAGGGGGACTACTGTTCACTCATTCGAATATTCATCGCCACCTGGAAAGATCAACTTCAAGTCTTCATTGTCTCTGTAAACTTGAACCAGAGCAGCAGCCTTGTATGCAAATAACCCAAACATCGCTGGAACAAGCTATACGAAACAAACGAAACAAAAGTGAAATTCAATTCATTTTATTATGCCCAATAATGTGCAAAACTTGCAAAAGAAAATAATCCACCACTATCAGGTGTTTGTTTACGTGAATCAAGAACACTCCACGTAAGCAGTGGATGAATCGACAATTTGTATTTTCATAAGACAGTTAACCATATTTGTTTCCAGAAACCACATCGGGGGATCTAGTTACTCGCGTTCAAACATGAGTAATCCACTTTTTCTGTGTGATACTTACCAGCTCCCAAGTATATGAGGTCAGAGATCGAGAAAAGGTAAAAATTGTACCTGAAAACTAAAAAGATCATTGGAAAAATGAGTAGATAGCCCCCAAAGTCCATAAATTGCAGCAGGGATCACAAGCCTTGGCGATGAAAGAACAAAGCCGCTACCATTTAGCGTTGTTTCAAAGAAGTTCTGCAAGTCCTCGCTTCTTATCCCAATTCTGATTCAGAAAACACATTGTTCGTTTAAAGGAAATTGCATGAGACCAAATCATGCAGCATAAAAACTATCAGTACAGAACATTCACATAGTTTAGTTGAATTTATACTTCTTTACTTTCTTCTGCCTGAAAATCTGTGGAACTGCTTCCCTCGTCAGGTTGTCAACATGGAAATACAACAGCTGGAGATACAAAAAACTGCTCTACAAAAGAGGAAAACAAAGCTCCAAAGTTAAAGAGTAAAATATCTAGGTATGAGCCCTGGCTGGTCATCGGAGAACCTTACAGTAGGAAAAATACTGTTTACCTGAAAAGAACTCCCGTTGCATAACTTATAGCAGCCTATAAAACAGACAAGTGAAGTTATAGTAAGAATTTTTTTAACAATGAAGGAAAAGATTTAAACTACTAAGAAAGCGAAAAATTAAGTCACATTCTTCTAGAGATGTTTTTTTTTTAGAAATTTGAAACCATTTTATCAGCTTAGCAAATGATATAGACACGGCTATTGAATTTTTGGTAGTAAGATTTAAGAAAGTCCCTTGCATTTTCATATCGTAAAAGGGACAATGTAAGATAATGATTCGAATGACTTCCTCCTGCAACAATGCCAGTGTTTACCTGTATAGAGAAGACCACTAAACAATATCCAGTGCAGAAAGTTCCAACTGCAGCAGTTAAGAGGGTCAACTCTTTCTTAATCTGAAAGGTAACAACAGTAAAGGTCAGTTGTTTGCGCACTATTAATTATTCAGATATTACTTTTGCTTGTGAAAACGCAGTTCTTGATTAGATAGTACAAATGCTGCTTGAGAGGATTCAGACAAAGTAGCATGAACTTGAAATCAAAGTTCACAAGTGTTTATCAAGATATAAAAACGATTCAAAAGCATCATACAGCATCATACTGTAGAAGGTTAAGTTCCTTCCTTCTTTCACGATCATCTTGTATTTCCTGTCATTACACAAAACGTAACTCTGAATCAATAACACAGTCAAACAATTAGAAGAACTAACGATTGTCTTACCAAGCTAGTGAGAAAAAAAAACAAAAGAAAAAAATAACAAGTATGATATATTGTAATTTCAAAATAAATTCAGACCTTAAAAGTTTGTTTCCTATTGACTGGCGCAGTTTCATCCCCAGATACCCATTCAAGGGTTTTAGTCAGCTTCAAAAAATCCACCGTCATTCTCAGTTTCCATAACCTGCACCAGTTTGTTAGTAAGAATAAAGTTACGCACATTCTAACCAGAACCTACTAATATGACCTCGATAGATTCGACAGTGGGTTTGTTCCCAAAACTTGGAATCCCGCTCACGGTATCCCTTATGTCACCAGTGTCTCCACAAGTCATGTCCCTATGGTTTAGTCTGTTCCTTCGGGATGCTTTAATTTGACGTAGAGCAATGTTCTAATACGGGTTAAACTAAGTTTGCAGCATACAATCGATTCTCAGTCATTGTTCCTCCAAGACATAGATGATAGAACTTGTAAATGTATAAACTACTGATACTTAATAAATAAAGTCAGTTTTGTGTGCTCACCTCCTGTAATTGCATTTGCTGAGAATTTTCATCAAACACATTATCTTCAAGATCAATGAATTTCAATTCATCTCTTCTCCAAATAATATCAGAAGCTTTACTTACAAAGTCACCATTCAATTGTCTATCCCTTAAAAACATTTGTAAAGCATCCTCTCCTGCAAGAGAAGGAAAAAAAGAAGTTACAGACTATATTCTAGTTATCATTATTACTCTCTGAGATGTGAGAAAATGTAAACAAGTACCAGGAAGAGAACTTCTGAAAACTGAAACTACTGACTTTCTCCCTCTACCATGATGATGAAATGGAGACTTTTTGAGAAATGGGTGTGGAGAATTGACAGGGCTAAATACCCTTCTCACTTCTAAAAGAGTCTTCATTTCTTTCTTTCTGTCTAAGGTCTGAAACTTTTTCTCTTCTAGTGACAGCAATACATTATCCACCATACATGTTTCAAAAATCTCTTCTCATTTTTTACTCTTGTAAATTGATTGGGTAACATGTAGCATAGGAAATCTGAATGAGAGGATTACTTGATTTTTCATTTCAAAGCAGAGTAAAGTACAGTACATATATTCCAAATTTGTATAATCCTGTACACATGTCAGTCACCCGTGGACTACTTATTTTTTGCAACTCTGTTAACCTTCAATACTAGCAGTAACATGAACCCACCATATAATTTGTTAGCTCTTGCCATGTAGGACCTGTTTGAAATAAAGAACTGAGTTGGTATAAATCATTCAATCGGGGGCGAAGAATCGTTGCGCCGCATCGACATCCAAGACTAATGTGCAATGGACGGTTCAGATGATATTTCTTAAACCTGGCATAAACCTTTGTTTCTTAAACCCTAACCCTAGAAAGAAAGTCCTGTACATATAAGAAGGCATTTGCAGAGCCATTCTCAGTCAGAATGTCTTATACATAGTGTCGCTTTCATTATTTCCTTAGATATAGAGAATTTCTCTGAAACCAACAAAACTTTTACCAGTTTGTTTGTATTGTCTCAATTTTGATTCTGCTTGAATATTAGACTACGATTTTTTTTTGAAAACTAGTAATCGTTTTTCGTTCTTTTTGATTTTGGTTTTGTTTAGACGATTGATTGTAAAGGGGCAAATGAGGAAATTTTATATGTAAATGGGTAATTTGCGTCTGAATATTTCATTGATGTTAACACCTTGGAGATCCGATGCCCTAAATAAATCTGTATAATCGTTTTGGTTTTCCTGTAATTTTTTTTTTTTGGTTCATGCGTTTGGGATTGGGAGAGAATAAGGTGATGAGTAATTTCTCTATTGGTTTGATCGTCGAAATGATGGCTTAAATGTTTCTTGGACGCTCTGATTATTCTCTCCTCCCAACTCTCAGACTCGGTTCAGTTTTAAATATGATGTTCTTTCCTTGGAATTATTTTGACTATTCCGGGACATTTACTACAATGTGGAAGGGCCATTGCAAGGCTGTAGAGTGTATTATAGTGGTTTGAGCATTTTTGTGTGTTTGAATGTAAAATTACAAGCTTGTGAAGGCAGTAATCTCCCCACCAACGGTCGTGCTGTATTGGAGGATTTCGCTTATGTAAATTAGTTTGTGAATTTCGAAATGTCCTTGCTAATATTTTGTTAACCTTTCTGAAAGGACCCATTTTACTATGATTGACAAAAGAGCCAGTAGATTTCCGGGCATTGTGCATACCTTGAACCGACGTAGATTGACGGTTGTAGACTTGCAGAATCTTTGCCCATCGGAGGATTCCATTGACGGCGGCTTCTCCGGTTTCCCATCGGAGGATTTCTCTGAAACCAACAAAACTTTTACCGTATTGTCTCAATTTTGATGCTGTTTGAATATTAGACTACGAATTTTTTTGAAAACTAGTAATCGTTTTTTGTTCTTTTTGATTTTGGTTTTGTTTAGACGATTGATTGTAAAGGGGCAAATGAGGAAATTGTATATGTAAATGGGTAATTTGCGTATGAATTTTTCGTTGATGTTAACACCTTGGAGATCTGATGCCCTAAATAAAATCTCTACTAACGTTCTTGCTTTCCTGCAAATTTAATTATTAGCTTTTTTTTGTTTCTTTTCTAGTTTGTGAGTTTGGCATTGGGAGAGATTAAGGTGATGATTAGGTAATTTCCCTAGTGGTTTGATCTTCAAAATGATGGCTTAATAGACTCCGTCGTTCAAATATGACGTTCTTTCCTTGGAATTATTTCGTTTTTTTTTTTTTGTGTGGACTTCATTCCTGTATGTTTACTTACTACAGGCCGTTGCAAGGTTGTAGAGTGTATTACAGTGGTTTGGGCAATTTTGTGTGTTCGAATATAATAATGTGGCAGAGCTAAAGACTCTCCTATGTCTGTCACTTGGTCCGGTAAATTAGTTTGTGAGTTTCACAATTGCCCTGCCTAATAATTTGTTATCTTTTCTAAAGGGACAGTAGCCAGTAAGACTAGGAGCTTCTAAACTTCTTTTTCAGGGGCAGAAAATGGGACAAAATTGAATAAAAAGGCCGTTTTTTTTCCCCCTAATGGCTCATCCGTAATAAGTATAAAATACAAATAATCTTTCTTTTTGATCACACAT
>JAJJWW010002438.1:0-14272 GCA_023531295.1 Papaver armeniacum
CACACACCATGGGTTGGGAGAAGTAATCAATATCCCCCCAATTCTTTTTTATATCCCCCAATTTCGCGTTGTTTTCAAATACTTTTTCTTATTTTTAATTTACATCAGGATGCATCCAGTTTCATCCTCGCTATTTTTTAAGTTTAAGCCAGGATTAATCCAGTTTCATCCTTGCTATTTTTTTTTTGTCCATTTCACCCATAAAATTTTTTACTCGTCCATTAGAACCATGTTTTAAAAATATTTGGACAAATGACCCATTTTTCGTTGTCAACAATAGTCTTGTTTGTCAGTTTGTCGTATAATTGGATTTGCTACGCAAACTGAGATATAGAATTTAACATTTCGCAATGTATTTAAAGTGATTGCGCCAATCCCAGTTAGGAGTGTGGGCAATGTCGAAGTGTGTCGTGCGCTTCTAGCCTCCTCAAGGCTCACGCTCACTTTGAGATCCAGGCCGAAAAGGCACGTGGCTTTTGTGATTCGGCTGCGAGCTATTTTTCAAGTTTGCATATATTACATCTGTCTATGGTGCACCAGATGCGGCTGACTATGACTAATTTTGGCAAGAGTCAGATGACATCAGATCCATGGTGCATTAGAGGTGACTGAAATGCTATTCTAGCTCAGATAGAGAGAAATACAGCTGGTGGATGCAAGAGAAATAGGAAAAAATTCAGGAAGTTCCTACTCAAAATTTGTTGGCACTGCAGATGGCTGGTGGCAAATTTTCACTTGGATAAATTTACAAAATCCAAAATTATTACAAAGGTTGGATACTTTTTTTTGACTCAATGGATTGGGAAGATAAATGCCCTGCTCTAGTTCAAACAAGAATGCAGTCCAATCTCCTGATCATGCCCTTGTTCTTCTCAGCTGCAATGGAGGTATAACTTTTAGACCCCACTTTAGATTTGAGAAATACTTGTTGGCCCATCTTGATTTCTTAGATAACATGAAAATTTGGTGGAACAGCTTGGTATTTTCTGGCAAACCAGGTTATGTTTTAACAAAAAAGTTCTACGGTGTAAAATTCTTCACTAAGAAGTGGGATAAGGAAATTTTGGCTCCTTTCAAGCTTAAGTAGACAAGTTAGAAAATCTTATTAATGTTATGGATAGTCCAGAAGGAATTAATACTTTGTCTCAAGAAGATTTTGCTGAAAAAGTGGAATTCAAGATTAAGCGTAAATCGCCTCTTTGAGCTTAGCTAGGAAGTGGCATGCTAGATCAAAAGGCCATTGGCTTATGAATTGGGAAAAAAAAATAAGTTTTTCCATAGAATGCTTCTTGCAAATTCAGAGCAAATGGCATCAATTCTCTTGTCATTAGTGACACTATATGTGTCATGACAAAGATCTTGTTAATGTTGAAGCCAGAAGGTTTTATTACGATCTTTTTACTGAAGATTTCATACTTGAACCTACTTTTGATGATCTAGTTTTTCATTATTTGAGTGTGCAGCACAGCATTATGATTGAGAATTGAAGAAGCTGAAATTAGAAATGTGATAAATTATTTTGGTCTAAACAAATCACCTGGTCCAGATGAGTATAATATTGAACTTTTTAAAGCTACTTGAGATATTATAAAGCCTGAACTTTTGGGTGTGTTTAATGAATTTTGTACTTCTGGTATTTCGGACCGGAGACGGAATTGTATTAACATCATTTTAATACCTAAATATGATGGAGTTGTCTCAATGCATAATTTTAGACCAATTAGTCTCATATGAGGAATCTACAAAATTATATCTAAGTGTCTTACTGAGAGACTAAAGGTGGTAATGCCTTCTATAATTTCCAAATCTCAAGGAGCTTACATCATTTTAATACCTATATATGATGGAGTTGTCTCAATGCATAATTTTAGACCAATTAGTCTCATATGAGGAATCTACAAAATTATATCTAAGTGTCTTACCGAGAGACTAAAGGTGGTAATGCCTTCTATAATTTCCAAATCTCAAGGAGCTTTTATAGATGATAGGAAAATTACTAATGGCATCGTCATTGCCTCTAAACTGATTGACACTAGAGAAAGGCTAAAACTTCCTATCTTGGTTGTCAAAGTGGACTTACATAAGGCATTTGATAACATTAATTATGGTTGCTTGAATTATACAATGTCAAGATTTGGCTTTTTTTTTTTTTTTTTTTTTGGAGGAAATGGATACTGAAAAGACGAGAGTACCCAAATACACCACAATCTTTAAATTATCCACCTATAAGTCCTCTTACCGAAAGTGATTGTCTATGGACAAAGTCGAGACAATACTACAAATCGGTATTCAAACTTTGTGTGATTGTCTATGGATATGAGATCGAGACAATACAACAATCAAAGTGTGATTACTTGATAATAGGTTCGGACTTAACCAAACTATATAAGATCACTATCAAGTAATACAGAGTTAACGTTTGTGTAATTTACTTTTAATTATAATAAACAATTATAATTGCGGAAATAGAAAAGTAAAAGACACAGCAAGATTTTGTTAACGAGGAAACGCAAATGCAGAAAAACCAGGACCTAGTCAGGTGAATACTCTCGAAATTAAGCCGCTATACAAAATCTAAACCAACTTCGTATAGTTGAGACCAAGCAATTAAACCTATAGTTCACTTAGTTTCTTCAGTATCCCTGCGCTTCCGACATTCAATAAGTGCACGCACTGGAACAATTCTTTTGGGTCGTATTCCAAACATTAAAGGAACAACAAATTTGTTTGGTAACAACTCTCTTGATTCTTTCAGATGAAGATATCTCAAGTCATATGCAAAGGCTCTTCCGTTTAACAAATAAAATCCTTTGCCTGGTCAGATCAATCTATCCAACAACTACCGAAGTAGCAGAGTTTAGGTTTGCAATCAATCAATATATAATCAAACAAGAAATTATAAGGTGATGCCGATCTTACACAACTAAACAGTCGAATAAATCCGATTCTAGTTGGATCCCAGCCGATCAAGGTTTGTGCAAACCCAAATATATAGAAACCAAATCAGAAATCTTCTTTGTCTTTAAATCTTCTTTAATCTTCAATAAACACCTGCACAACACCACTTAAATCTCTTGTGATCGATCACGCACAGAACGGAGTCTGTTAACAAAAGATTATCACAAAGACGTCTTTACATCTACAAACAGTTCTAAAGATCCCGTCGATACTTCGATCTAGTTTGACTGAATCTTATATCAGAAGAGAAGATTCTCAAGAATAAACAAACTAGGTGCAATCAAAGTTCAACAACCGTTAGTCAATCAAATCAATCGAAAACTAAAATAAACTGCAATTATCTAGTTTCCCACCAATGGTACTCGTAGAGCTTCTTGATCCCACAGAAGTCTTTAAACGAGCGGTCGTAAGAGATTTTGCCTAATTAGGGTACTTTACTCTCCGAATAGACGGCTCCACCAGAAACAACAAAAAGATGAAGTTTTCCTGGCTCTTAGGATAGTTTGTTCGAAATGCAAACTTGGGTATTTATAGACCAAGGATGTTTGGACACCAAGGAATTTCCAAAACCAAATTATTCTTAAGATATGCAATAAATGTCCAAATCGGTTTTCATAATTCCTGGAAATGCTTTGTCCAATATTTCCGAAATCTCACTAGAAAATCTCCAATTAGTAAATGCACATTACTAATTTTTATTCTCTAGAGATATGCATTTAATTGCTGGTAATTAAAGCATATAAAACTAACAACCTTAATTAAAAGATTCTTAATTTATTTCGGTCTGGGATCTCCTTGAGTTATTAAGGAATATCTTTGAACAATAAAATATAAGAGTTACTGATCATGTTCAAAGTATGTCGACATCTTTTCTTTGTAAATCCTCTTTCATATTTACAATCTTGGAATCGATTATACCACACTTCCAAACAAGTTTAAAATTGGTTCATCTGTATTCCAAGACAACTATGTGATTGATCAAATATCAATTCACTAATCATGGGTTTACGGTTTTACAAAACACAAGGATCGGTTCTACCTTAACATGGTTACTGGGACCAGCTACATTAGTTACCAGGATCGGTTACATCAATTACCAGGACCGGTTACCATATTCTCATGGTATTACTTGTGATCAGTTACACAAGTCACTACGATCGGTTACACCAATTACCAGGATCGGTTACACCAATTACTAGGACCGGTTACGCCAATTATAAGGATCGATTACACAACTCTTTTGTGATCGGTCACACCAATTACTAGGATCGGTCACACCAATTACAAATCGATCATACCATATCAGGTGATTACTTAGGATCGGTTACACTAATAAAATTCATACCAATACATAAGTTAGGCATTGTGATTAGTTTTACCAAGATACATAACAAGTTATGATCGTAACTACTAACTCACACATATTGGTAATCCAAAGATATGCAATGAATAACAATACCAATAAGCCTAGCGATTTCCCTTTCGATTCATAAAACAAGTTCATGAATGTACTTCCTTTAAGCAAATGTAAACATTGTTTCTTAGGACGAAATCTTCACCTTTACCCATACACATAATCACAATAGCATTCATACGATTATGTCGATGTCTTATATACGAAGTTCAAAAGATAAGCGTTATACTTCGTATCCTAATTCGGTACTGCATGGAAAACATACAGGAAACATACCATCCCAAACCTAAAACCGGCATTGAAACTTAATAAACATCAATGCCGGAACTGGGTACCGGCGTGGTACCATCAATATCGATAATGCCGGCACCGAAACCGGCGTTCAATATCAATAATTGTCAATGCCGGAATTGTGTACTGGCTTGGGACATAAGATTACGAGAATGCCGGCACCCGTGATTTCGGCGTTGTTTTCTAATGAAACATTTATGCGGATAGGTTTCAAATTTGGTCTTCCATTTTGGTTAACTTAGACTATGCCGGAACAATGGTCGAGCATGCCGGTACGGGTTTCCGGCATAGTGTTTTAATTTTGTTTGGAACTAATTTTCATTCGATCTTTAGGTGGTGACATATATTGATCCAACAAATGCAAAGCCGCTTTATCAGGATACGTCGGAATACTATAAAATCCCTCCGGTATGTGACCAAAGAATACTTTTCACCTAGTATCTTGAACTTTACTAATGGATTGCTAGTATTGAACCTTCTAATGAACGCGAAATTGTTCTTATGTAGGAATAACAGATCGAAAAAAAGCAATCGCTTGGGATAAAGAGACGGCTCTTAAGAACATGTGTGTGTTGGTGAGGAATACCGAAGGTTCAAAGAGGCGTTTTGAGATGGCTTGCGAGAGAAGTTGGAAATACAAGGAGAAGAATAGCCACAAGAGAAAGGATTATGTATATCCAAGGAGAAGAATAGCCACAAGAGAAAGGATTATGTTTTAAGTCCACTACCGGCATGCTCGAATTATTACAGAAGAATGCCGGTACCCAAAACCGGTATACAATGTAACCAAAAATCTATGCCGGTACTGGTGAAAAATTCATAAACTCTCCTGTATGTTTTAAGTCCACTACCGGCATACACGAATTATTATCAAACACTGCCGGTACTAAAACCTAAGACCGTATTCATCCTAGATTGAATGCCGGTAGGGAAAATTCGATTCCAGTGAATGCGGGGTTGGAAACCGGTACTGTATTCATCCTAGATTGAATGCCGGAACACAAAACCGGCATTGTGTTCATACAAATTTCAGTGTCGGTACTCTCTGAAACTCAACTGTTTGAGTTAGGGTTCGCGATTCTAACCTAAACCCATTGCTATAAATCGATTTAAACACTCATAAACTAGTTCAAAATCACATACCTTCTCACATAATCCATGCTTGTGAGGGGTTGATCGTCAGAGAACGTTGCTTCTTCGTCTTCTTGCTCTTGAGAAATCTTAGAAATTCTTTGTTCCTGTTTTTATTGAGCAATCGATGTTAAGTTCGATTGGGCATTTGTTTCTTTTGTGGAGGCATTGTTTATGATTCGGGTAGGTTAATCGACGAAGAAATTTTTGAATCGACGAAGAACGGATGAAGAACGATGAAAAAAAAAATTCAAAACCTAACCCTAACAGTGCCGGTACTGAAATAGAAATGGGGGATATATGAATTTGGTTTTTGATTTTATTGTTTTAGTAGAAAGGGTAGTATGGTCTTTTCATAATGTATTTTAATTAACCAAAGGGTATTTTAGTATTTTCATACCCAAAAATCACCCCTTAACACACACCATGGGTTGGGAGAAGTAATCAATATCCCCCAATTCCTTTTTATATCCCCCAATTTCGCGTTCTATTTAAAATGATCAATTAAATTAACCAATCAATATTTCTTCTACTAGTTTAGGGTTGTGTGATACGTGTAATTGTCACATCAACTCTTTACATAAGTAATAAATCGCAAGAGCTGACAGAGGGATTTTGTTAAGCAATTGTGTGTAAAGATAACACTAGTAAGCAGACCGAGCCTATGCGTCTGATGCTAGGATCAACCTGATTCACAGAGTGTAAAACATTCGACTAATTTACACCTTGAGAGCTTATTCTTGGTGGGTTGGTTGGATAGAATCTGGTAGTCGAGCGCTTCCGTATCCAGTGGCAGTATGAATCCGGGGGATATCAGAGCTTATTGCTATTCTACGGTTGGTAACAGTATAAGTTAAACAAGAAATAAATTTGTATTGAATTAAGCTTCGGTGTAGTGACGGCGAATGATTCCCTAATCATCTTCTTTATTATTATTTAAAACAAAGTATTATTATTTTCTTTTATTAGTTACTTTGATTTAAAATCTAAAAACCCCCTTTTCGGTTACTTTTAACAGCTAGAAACTCACTGCTCTTCGTGGGAACAAACTCCTTGCCATTATATTACCAGTTAATTGTGTGGAAAGAAGTAATTAATTTGTCGCATAAACGACGCGCACCACTGGGTATGGACTGCTTACGAGGCAGTGATTGTCTTGTTTTATCATATGGTAATTTTGCTCCAAGTACTTTGCCATTTCTTCCTGTGACGTCGTTGCTGTCTTGTCATTTTTGTGTCCTTCGCCTTTTGTTGTTTCTTCAGCAGCACTTTGACCCGCTATCACTACTTGTGTTATCCAGTCTTCTAGATCTTGCCTTCTTTGTGAGCGTTCTTCTACCTCTTTTTGCATGTCTTGCAGGGTTGGCAATGTGGGTTTCGGCAGATGGATCAATCGCATGTTCTTCACTTGTGTTGTTATTATCTCTCTGTTTTGGGATCCATGTCCCATTGATTGTTTGATAATATCCTGGGCCAGCGCTTCTTCTTCGATGTCATCATCTTCCATTGTTACCTCATCGATGTTGATGGGCCGATTAGTCACTTGGTTTTCTATCGCTCCTGAGCTAGCGCCTTCTGGGTGTGTCATGGTGAGCTAGGCACGAGCCTCCGGATGTGGTCGCCAAATGTTGAAGGGTGATTTTCGTTCTGGTTCTACCCTTCCTAGCTACACCAAGTGACCTCAGCTTTCTAGGAATAGTAAGAGAGAGAGTTGCATTTCCATTGTACCTTGTCCTTATTTATATAGACTTTCCCAAAAGTCCCTCCTTTTATGACATCATGACACATGTCCTAAACCTCCTTAATTACTCCTAATGCCATTCCTTAATGTAACCTCCTCCTTGTTTGTTAATTCCTTCCTTGTCCTTCTTTCCTTGTGGGTATTTTCTCATTGGACTTGGGCTTAGTCCCCAAGTCCCCATATCTCATACTAGGCTTACCTCCCCTCTTAAGGGCACCCCGAGCCCGTTAAGGGGTATTATTTTTCATGTATCAACACTTCTCATGTCATCATCAAAGTCATCTCCTACGATTGGTTCACGGATTTTGGTAATTATTCATGGAAAACCGAGATGTCTCTTGATTCCTGAAGATGAAATAAAATATGATATCTTGATCATTTGGCTGATGATGATACCATAGAAATCAATTTGAGAATATTTTTTTAACTGAAAATAGACGAATTTTGCAAAATCCTTATCCCAAACTGACTTATCTCTTGTACTTGCAAATAGAGTTGCTATAGCAAGTTTACCGAAAACCCTTAGATGAAAAGGTATATCTTTTGTTAGTAATCTACTATTTTCCCAGTCAATCGATTTTCCAATGAGACGTGTTGAAATGGTATCATGTTCAATTTCAACTCCTGTAATCATGTGATTACATTCCACATTGTACTCGATGATATTAGAAATCATCTTATGATCGACATAGTAGAGTCCACGACCAACAAGTGTAACAAAGGTAAGTTTTTTATGATCAACATTGTGAATATTAGCATAGAAAATCCTTACCATGTCAGGTGAATATTTTTCGAAATCAAAAAGGTTCCCCCAGTTCCGATCTTGATCAAACTTCACATAATCCTTATCTTGGACTTCTGGATCAAATCTCTTTTCAGCAGTAAACTCTATTCTCTTGAGAATATTGTATTTCTCAAAACATGATTTATCAATAAACGAGGTGAAATCATGTTTATCTTCTATTTTGTTAGGGAATGTGATCCTTTCAATATCATCATATCTGACATGGTTATCGGAAGATTCATTGTTTCTTGATTTCCTTTTTCTCATACTTCCAAAATTCAATGAAATATGAAATAACCTAGTTTCGGTTCCAGACAATCTCTCCCAGGCTGATTGTAAAAACAACACAAAATAATCTTCTTTTATATGGAATGAAAATATAAAATTCCAGAAATAACTAGTTTAAGGAAAATCTTCCAAAATCGGAAACTTTGACTTGTGGGGAAACAATTCTGATCTTGTGTCTCGGCCTTTCTTTTGGAAAACCGATTTTTCATAGACTGGATCTACATTATCGTGTCCAAAAATTTGTTCACTCTATTATTACCAAATCCTGATAATATCTTTTGAAATTCACTCAAGAATTTTCCAATAGAGTATACAAAAATAAATTTGAACATAGCAAAATATTTTTCAATAATATTTTTAGGATCATATTTCCAGTAACATTTTAAACGATCATTTGCTTCATTAAAACAGTTGTGAGGTGTATGAAGCAATCCACTGTTAATAGAATAATTAACTGAAAAATTATTCTTTGTATCATTACAAAGGTTCCAAAATTGCAACCTAATCAGCGACACATTGATAGTCATTGGGTAGTAAATGTACATATACATTTACTACCAAATTTTTGGGTAGTAAATCCAAAATATGTTTAAGATCCCATATTTTTTAATCACAAAATAGTCATGGTTCATATAATGAAAAATCTTATGGGGAATCTTATGTATTTTCAATCTACAACATGTCGTATAGAGTATTGTATCATAGTTACTAATCTTAATAGTAATCCATACCATGAGATACAATTCTATAATTTCTGAGAGATTATGTAGGTCACCCAAGAATTTTATAACCATAATCTCAATTCCTAACAGATTTAGGAACAAGAGTATTACTTCATCCGTATCTTCCACCACGAGTCTTTGAAGTAGTCAAATCCTGCTATTACGTTAACTGAATCATTTATAGGATTCATTTATTATAGGTTGGATCGCACCAAACACGGATTGTTAGATCTTTTCGTGTTTTCCTGCTCTGATACCAATTGAAAAGACGAGGTTACCCAAATACACCAAAATCTTTAAATTATCCACCTATAAGTCCTCTTACCGAAAGTGATTGTGTATGGACAAAGTCGAGACAATACTACAAATCGGTATTCACACTTTGTGTGATCGTCTATGGATACGAGATCGAGACAATACAACAATCAAAGTGTGATTACTTGATAATATATTCGGACTTAACCAAACTCTATAGGATCACTATCAAGTAATACAGAGTTAACGTTTGTGTAATTTACTTTTAATTATAATAAACAATTATAATTGCGGATAGAAAAGTAAAAAACACGATAAGATTTTGTTAACGAGGAAGCCGCAAATGCAGAAAAACCCCGGGACCTAGTCCAGAATTGAATACTCTCAGAATTAAGCCGCTATACAAAATCTAAACCAACTTCGTATAGTTGAGACCAAGCAATTAAACCTATAGTTCACTTAGTTTCTTCAGTATCCATGCGCTTCCGACATTCAATAAGTGCACGCACTGGAACAATTCCTTTGGATCGTATTCCAAACAGTAAAGGAACAACAAATTCTGTTTGGTAACAACTCTCTTGATTCTTTCAGATGAAGATATCTCAATTCATATGCAAAGGCTCTTCCGTTTAACAAATAAACTCCTTTGCCTAGTCAGATCAATCTATCCAACAACTACCAAAGTAGCAGAGTTTAGGTTTGAAATCAATCAATATAGAATCAAACAAGAAACTATAATGTGATGCCGATATTACACAACTAAACAATCGAATAAATCCGATTCTAGTTGGATCCCAGCCGATCAAGGTTTGTGCACACCCAAATATATAGAAACCAAATCAGAAATCTTCTTTGTCTTTAAATCTTCTTTAATCTTCAATAAACACCTGCACAATACCACTTGAATCTCTTGTGATCAATCACGCACAGAACGGAGTCTTTTAACAAAAGATTATCACAACACGTCTTTAGATCTACAAACAGTTCTAAAGATCTCGTCGATACTTCGATCTAGTTTGACTGAATCTTATATCAGAAGAGAAGATTCTCAAGAATAAACAAACTAGGTGTAATCAAAGTTCAACAACTGTTAGTCAATCAAATCAATCAAAAACTAAAATAAACTGCAATTATCTAGTTTCCCACCAATGGTACTCGTTGAGCTTCTTGATCCCACAGAAGTCTTTAAACGAGCGGTCGTAAGAGATTTCGCCTAATTAGGGTACTTTCCTTTCCGAATAGACGGCTCCACCAGAAACAACAAAAAGATGAAGTTTTCCTGGATCTTAGGATAGTTGCTCGAAATGCAAACTTGGTTATTTATAGACCAAGGATGTTTGGACACCAAGGAATTTCCAAAACCGAATTATTCTCAAGATATGCAATAAATGCCCAAATCGGTTTTCATAATTCCTGGAAATGCTTTGTCCAATATTTTCGAAATCTTACTAGAAAATCTTCAATTAGTAAATGCACATTACCAATTTTTATTCTCTAGAGATATGCATTTAATTGCTGGTAATTAAAGCATATAAAACTAACAACCTTAATTAAAAGATTCTTAATTTATTTGATTAAAGGGATCTCCTTGAGTTATTAAGGAATATCTTTGAACAATAAAAGATAAGATTTACTGATCATGTTCAAAGTATGTCGACATCTTTTCTTTGTAAATCCTCTTTCATATTTACAATCTTGGAATCGATTATACCACACTTCCAAACAAGTTTAGAATTGGTTCATCTGTATTCCAAGATAACTATGTGATTGATCAAATATCAATTCACTAATCATGGGTTTATGGTTTTACCAAACACAAGGATCGGTTCTACCTTATCATGGTTACTGGGACCGGTTACATCAGTTACCATGATCGGTTACATCAATTACCAGGACCGGTTACCATATTCTCATGGTATTACTTGTGATCGGTTACCCAAGTCACTATGATCGGTTACACCAAATTACCAAGATCAGTTACACCAATTACTAGGACCGGTTATGCTAATTACAAGGATCAATTACACAACTCTTTTGTGATCGGTCACACCAATTACTAGGATCGGTCACACCAATTATAAATATCGATCATACCATCTCAGGTGATTACATAGGATCGGTTACACTAATAAAAGTCATACCAATACATAAGTCAGGCACTGTGATTAGCTTTACCAAGATACATAACAAGTTACTAACTCACACATATTGGTAATACAAAGATATGCAATGAATAACAATACCAATAAGCCTAGCGATTTCCCTTTCGATTCATAAAACAAGTTTATGAATGCACTTCCTTTAAACAAATGTAAACATTGTTTTCTAGGACGAAATCTTCACCTTTACCCATACACATAATCTCAATAGTATTCATACGATTATGTCGATGTCTTATATACGAAGTTCAAAAGATAAGCATTATACTTCGTATCCTATTTGCTTAACACTATGATCATGTGATCATGTCTTACTACTAGACTATAATCATTCACAGTTTCGCAGTTATGTTTTCAATATAGCACGACTTTAAAGATACGTTAGGAATGAAATAGTTCAAGTCAAAATATTACTAACATAAAGAGGAAGGATGATGTCGTCGTTGTAGCTTGTTACTTCTTCACATTCTTCAAGTCTTCGAGTAATACTTGTATGTCTCATAATCCTAGACTTTCTAGCCTAACCTATACGAAGTTGTCTCTAGTACATAATCAAGCGACTCTTTAGATGAGTTTTGATTCACTAAAATATGACATCCAAACTTGACATACCAACGCTTGGTGGGTTCAACCGAGCTATGCTCTAACAGATACATTAGTGCATTTTAATGGACCAATGTGTTTTAAAAGAGTCAAGCATCTTCATCTGGAGGGAGATAACTAAAATGTAGTTAATACAATAAATGGTAATTTAGATTCTGTTAAATGGACAACAAGTAGCTTAATTCAGACACTGTGTTCTTTCTAAATTCGCTTGATTTTTTTTCCTAGATTATGAAATAATGTAGCACATGAAGTGGTTGTTTATGTTAAAACTTTATAAGCCGAAGAGGAGTGGAATTGCAGTTGGCCTATGCAATTAGCAGGGCCAATTGGGGAAGATGTAATCAATTACCATCATTAAAATGAATAATTTTTTTTTTCAATTAAAAAAAAAAGAGTTTGATTCTTAAATGGCACTTGCTCTAGTTTGTTTAGAAGTAGCGAAGGAGTAAGACAAGGTAACCCATTTTCACCTTTCCTATTTATTATGGTGGTAGAGGTATTGTCTTTTACGATTCAAAGGGCTGCTGATTTGAATGGCTTTTCTTTTGTTGGATTAAGGAAATGAGCCCTGTCAAGTTCGATTTCAAGTAAATGATTATATCCTTCTCTAAAGGAAAATAAGATATTGAGCTTATGGGAAGTGTAGATACAACAAAGGTGTCCATGATGTCAGCTGGAGCATATTAGATACTTTAAGAGGAGCACACATGATTAGTCATCTCTTCCTTATTACAACTACTGAAAATAAAACTCCCACAAACTGATAGATTGAAAGAGTGAATGTATGCCTGGAAACTTATTTGAGGTGTATGACAAGTTTTAGGCCAAGCAAATGGGTAACATGGTTACCCATTTGCTGAATGGTGGTTCAACACAAGCTTTCATACTAGTCTTAAACTAACTACTTTTGAAGCTTTATATGGATATTCCCCCAGCCCCCACCAACCCCCCAGCCCCACCCCCCACCACACACAGAGTTTGGGGTGATCTTTTCATATTGGTATAAGTTCAATTGCTGAAGACTATCTACAACAAAGATAAGCTATGGGATAAGTCTTAATAAATGATGTTTTGGAGAAATCCCAACACAAAATTAAACAACAAAGCTAATTAAATAAGAACTGAGAGGGAGTTCAAGCAAGGGGACTAGGTGTATTTGAGGTTACAACCTTACATACAATCACCAGTTCAACCGAGGAGAAATCTTAAGTTTGCTGCTAAATTCTTTGGACCTCATGAGGTGATTGAGAAAGTTGGGAAGGTAGCTTATAAGTTTCAACTGCCACTAGGATCCAAAATACATCCCACATTTTCATGTTTTTCAACTAAAGGAAAAGCTGGGTAGAGGAATGCTTCCTTAAACTGCACTGCCAACTCTTGACAAGAACAGAGAAATGAAGGTCACCCCTTAAAGGTTTTAGCCATCAGATAGATTAAGAAGAATAATCATAACATCTCACAAGTATTGGCTCAGTGGGATAATTTCCTGACTCAAATATTCTACATGGGAGGACAAGGATTTTATGACAAAGAAATTTCCAAACTTGATCCTTGAGGACAAGGATTTGGAGGAGTAGTGGGTATTTGCCAGGACTCTAGTAGTCTTATTCTATCTAGAGAATTATTTTGAAGGGCAGACCTCGTTACCATGGGCACCTGGAAGCTATTGTTGTTTATCTGGCCATATTAAGAATCATGACTAGTGACCACCGTGTGAGTCACACGGACTACTTGTAGGCTAGCTTATATTATGTATTCGGTGTGAGTCACGCAGACTACTCTTATCAATTTATCGCGATATTAAATTATCCATAAAATAATACTAATTAATTTATATATTAATCTATCAAAATATTGTATAATTCTTGCCACCAAACACACCACGTCAAAGACTCAATTTTTGTGACGCATGGATTATAAGGA